>VDFB02322014.1:0-109650 GCA_007258455.2 Sequoia sempervirens | reverse complement strand
GATAGATGGTGGAAGTGTGAGAAAAATGGCATTAAGTCATTTTATTAGATGGAGGGTGTTACTTTTATCCATGTGTGTTCATGTGCAATTCATCTACAATAATACATCATCTAACAATTAATTGCTTGTGGACTTGGATACCTCAAGTGAATGAGCATCATCTTCTCCATGATTGGATTTTCTACATCTGTATTGGACATGTACATATCTTCTACTATAATGAAGTGGTTGGCCTAATACAAACAAAAAAATCATGGACCAAGTGCCACATCTCTTGTATGTAGATTTTTCTTATTATTTGATGTTGAACAATTTGAACAGCTTGACATGCATTGGCCTCATTAATACCTACTATCTCACTTGGGCTTGTAAAATTTTCTATTTAGTATTTACCTGCTCTCATTGACTACATGGATTCTTATTATTTACAATTCCAAATATCTTCTAATATAAAAAAGTGGGTTTCTTGCAAGAAATAAATCATAGACCAAGTGCCATATTCCTTGTATACAAGTTATTTTGATAATATGATGTTGGATAAATTCAATAGCTTGACACTCAAGTAGTCTTGTAAGTAGATAGAATTTCTTGGGTCTATATATTTAGCATTAAGTATTTATCATATTCATCAAGAAACTCTAGTATAAGGATGATGATTACATCCCTATCCCTATCCCTACATCTTCATGTGACCATAAATATATTTAATATAGTAGTACCTTTATCCCTACATCTTCATGTGAACATAATTATATGTTATATAACAATTCCTTTATTCATTTACTCACATACACTGATTTAGATGGCATCTCTATCACTTTCTACCACCCATACCCTAATTTTTTCACATGAATATGGGATTTATCCCCTCATTGAATGCATGCCTTATTATTTACAATCTTTACCAATTTACAATTACTAGTGCATTGAATAAGGATTTTTTTTATCTAAACTATAACATGATAGGGTTTAAGGTTTTGTGGATTTCTCTGTTACAAGATTGACAATTCTATTTTTCTTTGGTATTCAAATAAGGAAGGATGTATTGTGTTGGTTTTTCCCAAATTTTCATAAGAGAGAGTGAGGCACCTACACCATTTTTTGGAAATCCTATGGATAGATCTCAAGGTCTTGGAGATGCAACAACTTTAAATGAACCTGCTATTCAAAATGGGGACATGGGAAATTTGATGCACATAAAAAAACAACCTCAACTCCTATTCAACAAGTGGAGCTTTCTAATGTTTCTTCATTCATTTCTAATGGAGTACCACAAGCCATGTATCCCAAGATAATGAAGGATACAACATAATGAAATCATTGTTCTCTAAAGTGCATATGACTTAGGCTTCTCTAGAATTTTTGACAAGGATTTTTGGTTTCTACATCCAACAGTTCCCAATACATTTGTATATTGTGTAGGTAAACCTACCATCAAACATAGGTGTGGTGCTTTCACAAATATTAGAGAATATTAATAATGACTTCATTATTAAATTAAAAATAAAAGTTGAAATTATTGTGTATATAAAACTAGCATATATCAATCATAGTTACAAGACTCGTTGGGACTCATCCAAACTTAGTGAGTCCCTAGCTAAGCCAACCTAACCAAGGCCCAACAACTCATGACCCAAGTACCTATTGAATCTGGTCAGACTCATCAATTCTATGAGACTCACTAGATTCAAAGGATCCACTCATAACCTATGTGGAGAGTGTTCTCTATGTTAGCAATGAGATACATACAAATAAAATCAAGAACGACACCAAAAATGTGCTAAAATCATATAACATTTTTGTTGGAAATCCCACATATACAAAAACATGGAATGCCAACACTGAAATTGATGAAGAAGATAGCATAGTAAATGATGGGAATGGAATATGTTGGTGATTTAAGTTGTCTTTCCTAAATCCCTAAGGCCAGACTTGATCATTTAGACATTGTATTCCTTCATCACTTTAAGTAATGCTAATCCTGGGAAGGTAATCCTTGAGGTTTTTATTCTAAACTTCACTATGTAGGCTTATAGATTCAAAACCAAATAATTTCTTTCAACATATATCAAATGTCATGCATGCAACAAGTCATGAAATTAATCAAGATCCCAACATATTTATGTACTTTAGTAGTATACTTCATACATTAGAAATAAAAAAACAACATAGCATAACCCCCTGTAGATTCTTCTAGAAATGGCTCTCATATGATATTGTAATAATTGGATATACAAGGTAACAAGCAAACAAATGTAAATAAGGTATTTTCTTTAGATTTTTTGGAGTGGTGTGGTGGAAGAACAAGATGCAAGAAGATTGGTGCCCTAATGCAAATGGGTGATAGAGTGAAGTTCTCAATCCCATATTCATGAAAACATATAAACATTATTCCTATTAATTAAATATATCCATGCTCATGATTGTCCCACATTTTGATTGTGATAGTGCCCTTTCATTTGGAGTGTGGAGTCAAAACGTGAACTTACTACCTCATGGTCTCATGATCTAAGGTTTCAAAACTTCATGCCATTTCACCACTCAATGAATCAACTCTCATAGGTTAAAAAGCTTTGATAGCTCTATCATACTCATTCTTGCATTGCAACATACCATAAGGATCTAAAGGAATTTTTAAATAAAAATATGCATTCTTTCAAAACCTAACCTATGAATGGAAGAGGGAAATCTCAAACAGAAAACCACCATACGTAATGCAATGAATGAGAAAAAATGTTTTTTTCTTGTCAACCACATAAATATAAAGTAATAAAAACTCTAAGAAGGAAAAACCATGAAAAAGGGAAAGAAACATTGCAGAACTAAAGCTTCTTCCTTTTACAAAGTTGCAATTTCCATAATAACTTGCTTTGTCCAAAAAGTCAAGTGAATCCTTTTTCAAGCAAGGAAACACTAGTTGATTTCTTTCCCATGCAAGTAGCTACTAATCAAATGAGGAATTCAATGAATAATGAATTGTGCACAATACACTCTTGCCAATAATTCCTTGAATTTTTTTTTAAAAGTTTGTCTTATTTGTATTTGTGTGACTAACTATTTAGTCATTTTTATTTGTATGACTAAAAAAACTTTTATTCGATGGCCAAATTAGTCATTTATTTACTCATTTATAGCTAAGTTGCAAAAATCTAGTAGAATTTAGTCATTTTTAGTTGTTGTGACTAAAATTTTTAGTCACATAGTCCTTTATTTTCAAAATTCTACTAGTGAAAGATCCATTCTTTTTTCTAGACTAATGTTGGTGGCTACCTCTCAAGGGGAGTAGGTAGTGACATTATTGGTTGTTGCAGTTAGAGGGAGTAAGTTTTTTCATTTTCCAATGGTTGTTGATTGGTGTAGTATGGTATGTGCTCCTAAGGGGGAGTATACCAAGCATTGAAGGAAATAAAGTTGTAGAGAAGTTGTGAAAAGGATAAACGATGTCAAAGGGGGAAACATTAGTGATACAAATATCTTTTCCTTTGTCATGTATGTCAAAGGGGGAGAGATTCATGTGAAAAAGAAGATAGTTAAGGGAGAGAGAAAGAAGATAGTTAAGAGGGAAAGAATAATGATGCATGTAAAAAGAAAAAGATATGTTGAAAGGGGGAGAGTGAGTAATGAGAAAAAGAAAATGAAATAGGTATGGAGCAGAGTTGTTGTGTCTTTGATGGTTTTTCACATCATGTGTTTCCATCAATGACAAAGGGGGATATTGATGCAAGTATGAATAGTTGGTTTTGTCATCGATGTCAACATGCTTGTTTGGTTATTGACGAGTAGAAGATTGTTGCAAGAATATGTTGGTATTATCCATGCTTTGATTAGTTGCACTATATTATCATTAGTAAGTTACTAGTGTCAACCTCTAGTGTTGTTTTGATAAGCTTCTATCTATGGATATATGGTTGAGTTTCTATGTTACAGTTGGCTTGGTGTTGATGAAGAATTACTAAATGTGATGAGGATGTGTCTTTGATTGTTGGTTTTCAAGTACTTTTGAGAAAATTTATAAAAAGAGGAAACAATGAGTTGTAGTGTTGCTCTAGGTTGTAGAATAGTGTTTTGTTGTTGCTCCACATTTCTTCTAGGTTGAATATCTATTGTGCATTTCAAATATATTGATCGGAGGTGTTTAGAGGTGTTGTATTCAAAATTTGGTGTGTTGGATTATTGTGTAGAAGTTTTGTTCACTAGTATGTGAATAGTGTATTGTGGAGGTATCTAGGAGAAATGTTATTGCTTCATGTTTCTCCACAATTTGGTTTCAGGTCTTATGGATATGAAGGGTTGTTGATAGTATTGGAAACTTTCTTTAGTTGATGTTGTTTGAGGTTTAGTGATTCGAAAGTTAGTTTCTTAAGTTACATATGGCAATGTTGTTTGAGTGTACTAGGTGTGTACATTTCTTAGGTGGAAGTTGTTACAAAAGAGTTTGTTGGATTTCGAGGTGTTTATGAAATATTTTAGGTTATGTTCAAGTAACATTTGTTGTATGCGACATGTTTTTGAATCAAAGGAAGTGTGTACTTAAAATTTTAATGGTGTTTACGCAGATAATGACCTAACTTAGTGTTTACACCAATTGCAGTGGAAATTTATTATTTGTAAAATCATGTTGTAGCATGGTGTTATAGATTTGGGTCCCAAATAAGGAATGGTTTGGCCCACCTTCAATTATATCTACCATGGAAGTCTTTTAGTGCTGACCTAATTTGAAATTGCATGGTTGATGTGCATAGCTGACCTTGGAGAATGGTTTCATGGTTGAAGATGGTATAAATAAGAGTTGATTTGTTGAGGGATGAAGATATACACAAGAAAAATGTGAAATGAAAAGTGTTATAATGTGAATTTAGAAAGTGTAGTGCAAGCTTTCATGTGTTAGATTGTTGGATGCAGTGAGTAGAAGGTGTCTATAATTCTTGTTGGTGATATTGTAGTGGATTTATCTATTGCATTGAGATGGATTTCTCTGTGTAACATTCTTCTCTATCTTCTTTTCTATTTTGGAAGTGAGCCTTTGCCAGTAAGACTTTCTCTTTCTTTGGTTAGTGAGCCCTCTGGTAGTGAGCCCCATTGTATTTGGTGTTGATATTACTTTATATTGTGAGGTAATCCTCACTGTGGTTTTTCTCATCTTGTGTTTTCCATGTAAATATGGTGTTATCTTGTGCATGGTGTTGATTTTTTTATGTTTCTATTATTTACCTTTCATGCTAAATCATTATAATAGATTAAGGGTTAATTATATTAATGTGGATTTGAATGTGTATGAGGTTTTTGAAGTTTTAAGGTACAACTGATTCACCCCCCCTCTTAGTTGTCTTGTGCATTCAATAGAACTTTGCAATCTTAGAAGTAGACTTGTGACTCTAAGATAATTTTTTCCAAAAGATGTGTGCTATTCCAACTAGATGTATTAAAAGAGATATGTTTCCAAGCATATAGCTAAACTATATTATATTGATGAAAAATTAGTCTTTGCCAAAATTTTGAGTTTTTTGTGAGATGCAATGTTTGAATGGTTTGATTTTTTTTTTTTATGGATCCTAATGTGAAACCTAAGAGGAAATTTTCACAAGAGCAAGGTGCTGAAAAAATTTCCTTTCCTTTTGAGTTTTTGAAAACCTAGAAGACCAAATGATTTTGATAAAGGACTTTTCTATGATGTTTAATGTGTGATACCTAAAATTGTTTTGATAAAAAAAACTTTAAGCATGAATTTATTTAATTGCTTTTGTTTGAAACCAAGTAACCAATTTTTTTTAATCAAGTAACCAAGGGAAACCTACTTTGTGTGTTCAATTCTTAAAATTTAGCATGAATCATTTTTACCACATAGAAGTCTAGATTATGAATTGTTTAAGACTAAGATTTCTACAACAAAGTAATTTTTTTTCCACAAAATATTGAAATTTATGAAAAACAAGATGTTAAATTATAGTTCCCTAGGTTTACTTTCACATAATGAGTAAAGAAATGGGAAAAGATACTAGGAAGCACACTCATAAATTGTTTTGATAAAAACAAGATATACTTAGATGCATGTAGTAGTACAATATCCTTCAAGCACACTTAATTATGTTCAAAGGGTTTGAAATTTTAGTCATGACCATGTTGATGTTTGTTTTGATGGTTTGAATGATAAGAAATGTATTTACCGACTCAATAGGTTAGGGGGATATTTTGCAAGCTTTCTTCCATAAAGCTTACTAAGAAAAGTTTGATACCATCAATCAAGCACATTCCTATTTAGTCAAGTGGATACATCTCTTAAGTCAGGTTTGCATGATAAAATACCTAGCTTGAGTGAATGACTAGAGTATGCACACATACACGATACACCTCTTACCTTGAAAGGAAAAAAAAGGCTCCTTACAAGGTTTTTTTTACCTCAACAAACAATTAGTACATGATTAATATCTTCATGGAATGACCATCTTTTCCATTGCACCTTCTTAAGAGAAGTTCAAAACTCACATTAGGCTTCTAAGTAAAATGATTTGTAATGACTCAATGAGCACCAGTGGTATACTTCAGACATGAGACACTAAAGCCTTGAATCAACCTTTGTGTGGTCTATACACCCACACTAAAATTGACATGCAAGGCATAAATTTGACACCAAATAAGTACTTTTTTTCTTCTTTCGTACCCTTTATATAGCCCACTTGAACATGTGCTTGGAGGTCACCTTGAGTTCTTCATTGTGGGATGTGTCTCAAGGAAGGCCCCCTCTACTTAAAAAAAGAAGGAATGCTATTTATCTTCACCCAAGATTGCACTAAGTGCAAGGGGAGAGGATATGTAGCAATCCTTGGGTGACTCAAAGAACAAAGTGAAAAATAGGAGTGTTTCTCTTCACCCAATATCGTACAAAGCACAAGGGGAGAGGATAAACACTACTAGTCCACCACTCAAAAAAACAAAGAAAACACTTCTTCATTTTAATTGAACTAATAATAAATTTGGAATGAACTTTAAAGAACCAAAAATAAGTGTGAGATTTGTTTTGATCAATTTTAAAGGGGTGATCCCACAATACTGGTTTACAATTTTTGGCCAAACTAGACACTAAACTGATTTTTTCTAACTAAATCTTCACTTTCAGACACCTATAGCGGCTAAACCATGAGGAATTTGAAGATGATGCAAACTAGTGATTTTTGAAATTTTGTCTATAGATTCTAAATATATTTTTTTCAAAAATTTTGGAATTAGATTATAGTTCTTTTTCCATCTCCTTTGAAAACTAGTTTTTTTTACTAAACACCATTATTAAGGAGTGATGTTCACCTTATACAACATAAAAAAAATTCATGAAGGATAAAATTATAATTTATTTCAAATTTAGATTTGTAACTATGATATCTAACACTTTCATTTAGTTTCATAGTGTTTTATTGAATATTTTTCCTTAATCAAGTTTCAAAGTCAAACCAATTACAATTCAGAAATAGGCAGACCATATACAACATAACTTTTTTGTATCAAAATTCTTTTTTTTTTTTTTTTCTGGATCAAAGGCATCAATATCTAGTGTATTGATATTTTTCAATTTTTTTTTTATAATCTACTATTTTTCCACATGTGCAAAATAGAGAGCTTGATTTTTGGTGAAAAACCTTCATTCACAAGAAATGAAAAATAAATATAATAATCAAATTAAATTTATTTAAAATTATACTTTTTGGGAAGCTTATAATAAGGAATACATACTCACAAAAAAAATAATTTTTAAATGAATTCATTTGATCCCCCAAAAGATAAATCAAAAGTAGTTTTTATCAACATTTTGATGGGTGTAAAGGAGACTCCATTATAGGTATGGTTTAAAACTAGCGGGGTTCTATCCAAAGGGTTTGATCTAAGGTGATTTGATGAAACCCTCTTCAATTGGAATCCTTTAAATGTAACTTTTCAAGGAATAAATCATTATATTTTTTAAAAATATGTGATTTTAGCAAAAATCAGTATCTTCGAGAAAGTGTAAACCAGTATTCTGGTATCACTTTAGCCCAAAACTAAGCGAGGTTGTTTGGATCAATTTTAACTCCAAATTGAAAGTACAAGTTGCATTTTTCATTAATAAACACAAATTGAAGTGTGAGATGCATAAAATTGTTGGAAATAGGATGTCATTTAATTGCAATCCTAAATATTATTTATTTCATGTATTTCCAAGGACTTAGGAGATACATGAAATAAATAATGTTTAGGATTGCAATTAAATGGCATTCTATTTCCAACATTCTCACACTTGAAATTTATACATTGCAATTATTCTAAACAAGGAATAATTATTATAAATCAAGTACAGGCCTCAAGGCCAATGGCCTTCCTACACCAAGAGAACTTATCTCGAGGAACTAGTTTTGTAAGATAATCTATAGCATTAATCAAAGTGTCAACTTTCTCAATTAATACCTTTCCACTCTCAACCATTTCTCACAAAAAGTGATACTAAACATCAAAATGCTTAGTATGAGCATGATACATAGGATTTTTGGCTAAACAAGTAGCACTCTGACTATCAGATTCAAGTCTAACTTGCTTGCAATTAAAACCAATACCTTTCCCAAGTCTTTGTAACCAAACTGCCTCTTTAGAGACATGTGTAGTAGCCATGTACTCTGCTTCTATGGTGGACAAAGAAATTGTGGGTTTCCTCTTACTCATCCAACTAACTACAACTCCAAACAAAGTAAACACATAGCCACTTATCAACCTCTAACTGTCCAGATCTTCGGCCCAATCCGAATCAACAAAACCCTATATGTCCAATGATCTATGCATAATATCAATTTTGTTAGAACCATGATAAACCAAACAATAATTAGAAGTACCTCATAAATATCTAAAAACCCTCTTAACATATGTCCAATGTTCTTTACCAAGGTTAGACATAAACCTACTAAGAACTCCCACCACTTGGGCTATATTTGGTCTCGTAGAGACCATTGCATACATTAAACTACCAATTGCACTAGCATATGAAATTTTAGACATTTCCTCATAATCAAAATAATATTTATGATTCATTTCTAAAATTTACTTGGTGTCAACTAATAAAAGAATATTAATTGGTTTACTGTCCTACATGTTAAACCATTTCAAAATAGTATCAACATAATTTCTCTAACTTAAGCAATTCTTTCTATTACCTCTATCTTTGTTGATCTCCATACCAAGGATATATTTTTAGCCCCTAGATCTTTCATCTCAAATGTGATCGAGATTTTTTCTTTCAATTCTTCGATCATTACCTTGTTGTTACCAATAAACAACATGCCATCAACATACAAGATAATAATTAAAATTTGATCATCAATAACTTTTATGTAAACACAATGATCTTCCTCACTCCTAACATAACTAATTTTCAATGGAAAAGAATCAAACTTCTGGTACCACATTCTGGGTGACTATTTCAATCCATATAAACATATTTTTAACTTGCAAACCAATTCTTATTTTCCTTTTACAACAAAACAGCCATCAGGTTGCTTCATATAAATCTCCTCATCAAGATTCCCACACAAAAATTTAGTTTTCACATTCATTTTCTCTATCTCAAAATCATAAGAATCAACAATAGATAAAAAGAATCTAATTTAAGTTAATTTAGCAACAAGAGAGAAGATTTCATTAAAGTCAACTCCCTCTCTCTAGGAGTAGCTCTTGGCTACTAATCTAGCCTTGTAACTTTTGAGATTACTATCTACTCCAATTTTCTTTTTAAAGATCCATTTACAACCAATGGCCTCTCTTCCTTCGGGAAAACTCTCAAGATCCCATGTGTCACAAGTATCCAGGGATTCCATTTCATCATGCATAGCTTGTGACCAAAGCTTATGTTCATCTAAAGATAAAGCTTCCCTGTAAGAACTGGGTTCATCATTAGTACTCATTAAAGAAAATATACAATGAAAACTAGGTGGGCTATACCTATCAATAGGATTTTTTTGTCTTGTGGATCTTCTCAAAGGTGTTTCTACTTGTTCCTCAATATTCTCATCTTGAGCATCTATCTCAGAAGAACTCTATGAACTCTCCTCATCCAATCCATCCAATTGTTCTTCAACACGTGCATCTTCTTACTTCTCATTATTTATCTCAAAATGCATTGTTCGAGAAGTATCCTTCTCCTTTGGTTGTTCTTTTCCTGAATAACCTCTAAATTCCCTAAAAATCACATCTCTAGATAAAGAATTTTTTTGAGTTAGAGGATTCCAAAGTTTGTAACCTTTTACATTTTCACCATAACCTATGAATATGAATTTATGTTCTTTTGGATCCAACTTAGATCGCTTCTCATTAGGTACATGAAAAAAAGCCTCACAACCAAATATCTTTAAATGTGCAACACTAGGTTTCCTACCTAACCACATTTCATAAGGTGTTTTATCTTCAATAGATGAACTAGGGGATCTATTGATTAAATAACAAGTACTTATAGCCTTAGCCCAAAGGGACTGATCTAGCTTAGCACTACTTAACATACTCCTAGCTCTTTCCATTAAGGTTTGGTTCATCCTTTTTGCTACTCCATTTTGTTGAGGTGTATATGGAGTAGTTTTTTGTTTCATTATTCTTGCATGCTTATAATAATCATCAAATTCCCTAGAATACTATTCACCACCATTATTTGATCTCAACACTTTTATCTTATGATTTGATTGTTTCTTAACCAAGGATTTAAATTCCTTAAACTTATTAAACACATCAGATTTGTTATGCATAAAATAGATTCAAGTGTATCTTGAGACATCATCAATAAATGTGACATAATATCTATATTTTCCAATACAGTCAACATCCATAGGGCCCATTACATCTAAATGAATAGTCTCTAATAATCTTTTAGCTTTATTTGTTCCACTAGGAAATTTAGATCTAGATTGTTTTCCAAACACACAATGCTCACAAAAGTCATTTTTTCCAATATTATAATCAAGAATACCATAAACCAATTTCTTATTAAGAATGGTCCTAAGACCTTTTTCACCAATGTGGCCCAATCTATGGTGCCAAAACATACATGTATTTTCAACTTTAGTTACATTGGCTGAATTATTTACATTGGAGGTATTCAACTTAAACAAAGTCCCAATTTGAGATCCTTTAGTAACCACCATATTCCCTTTCACTAATTTTCAACCAACTTTTTCAAATGTAACATGCATTCCATAATCATTGTACTTAGAGATAGAAAGTAGATTTCTAGCAAGTCCTGGAATATGTAAAACATCATTAAGGGTCTTAACCCTACCATCACTGAAATACAACTTTACCTCTCCTTTTCCAACAACCTTTGTTGTGTTGTTGTCTCCAAAGAATACATCCCCTCCATCATATGTAGTATCCTTAGTGAACCACTCCTTGTTAGGAGTCATATGATAGGAGAAAATTGAATCAATAAGCCAAGAGTTATCAACAATAGTATTAGAAGAAATGACTAATGCATCATTACTATCATCCATGGATTTCTCTGTAGAAGCATCATAACTCTTTTTCTTTCTCTTACAATCATTCTTGATATGTATAGGTTTTCCACAATTCCAACACTTTACCTTACTCTTACCAAGGGTTTTTAAACTATCCTTTGGACTTACCCTTTCCTTCCTTGTCTGCCTTAGATTCCTTCTCTTTAGGCCTATCTCTTACAAAAAAGGCATATTGCGAGCTAGTTTTAGACTTCCTCCTCATCTCCTCTGATAGGAGAGTAGGAATTATATTGTCCATCTTTGGATCTACACCACTACCACTGATAGCAACAATTAGATTTTCCCAAGACTCTAGTAAAGAACAAAGTAACAAAACATATTTATCTTCACATTCTAGCTTTACATCTGAAGATGCTAAATGTCTGAGAATCAAATTAAAATCATTTAAATGATGTACAACATAATCACCATCTTTCATCTTTAAAGAATACAAATTCCTTTTCAAATACAACTATAAGTAAGACTTTTAGTTTGATAAATATCACCTATTCTCTTCCATAATTTATATGCATTATTTTCATCTAAAACATTCAAGAGAACATCAACAAGACATAATCTTATGGTTCCTCTTTTCTTCTTATCAAGCTCAGTCCAATCCTCATCTGAAATAGTTGTACGTGATTTTGTCTGATTATACAACTAACCACTAATCTCTTTCTTCAAGGAGATCCTCCATTTTTAGTTTCTACATTCCATAATTATATCCATTCCATAATAAAAGGCCCCACTACAACCAAAAAACCTTCAATATTTTAAGAGAAAGGTGTCCCAATACTCTACCCAACCTCAGCTCTAATACCAAATGTTGAAAATTGATGTGTTTATGTAGCTTAATACTTTGTAAAACATTATGATTGCTAATATAAATATGTATTCTTTGTTACAGATTATTTGTGGGTGATTAATCTGATTAATTCATTTTACCATTTGTAGAATGAAAATAGAAGGTTGTAGAAGAATTAGATAGGATATTAGAAGATACACAACATATACCGTGGAGAAACCCTTTCTGGAAAAAACTCCACCAAGAATCAATGTATTATTTAATTCCAGAATAAGATTACAATAATTTCAATCCTTGCTTGAGATGCTTCTTTTACCTTCAACAAAAACAAGGCTAACTCTAAGATTAATTCTAAATGTGTGTTGATAAACACAAATACAAAATGCATAAAGTAAAGGTTAACTTTAAGATCACTTCCAAATGAGTGTTAATAAACACTTTTTCAGATTCTTTATGTTACAAATGTTAGATGAAATCAAGAAAACAAGAAGATGTTAGGGTTAGAGAAATAATTAAGCATCAAAATCCTATAGATTAGAACAAATTGCAATGTGAGTTAACTTTAGGTATACCAAGGGAAAATTTAAATCTATAAAAATTGAAAACCACCCACACAATTGCAAACAACTCAAAATTCTACCCCATTTAAAAAAAAAAGTTTAAAAAGTACTATATGAACATGATATGGTTGTTTAAAGATAGAGTGAAAAAGTAATAATGAAAGTGCATTGGTCTGTCATTAACAAGTGTGTCACTGTATGTCATGAAAGTGTGCCAAACTATCCTTTTAATTGCATCATAATTTATAAGTGTGTCACTCTGTGTCATGCAAGTGTGTCAGACTATCCTTTCAAGTGCATCACTCTATATTTGATAAGTGTGCTCCAATGCAACAAGTACACATCAATGCAACAAGTGCACTCCAATGCAACAAGTGTGTGGCTCTATATTTGACAAGTGCATCGACCTACTTTTTGTTCTTGCAAAACATGCAAATCATAAGAAAAAAATGTCAAATAAGTGGATAGGGTCCCACCAGGAATGCCAAATATGTGAACATGAATATTATTTAGATCAAATACACCTAGAATCAGCTAAGAAATTAATAATTTAACCTAATTAACCCATATTCCCAATGAAATCCTTAAATATTAATGAAGAATCCATGAAACATGAAATAGAATTCAAATTGATAAAGGAAACCTAATTTAACACTCAAACCTCATCCCATTGGGGGATTAGTGCTGACTTGATGTGGAAGGATCAACTCTTTCCTAACCCCGTTGATGCAAAGCTTTAATTTTATGCGATAATGTAGATTGAACCACAAAGATCCTCACATTTCCTCTCAATTAATGAAAGTGGATATGAATTCATGTAGCATAAGAGTGCTCAAATGATTTGTGGATGAATTACTCATAGAAATGAGGGTTATTTATAGGATTTTTAGTTGAATTAATGGCTAAATTGATTTGGTTAATCAATTGATAGAAATGGATGAGAGGGAATGACATGGATCAATAATCAAATGAAGGATCAATATTACTCAATACCATGGATCAAGAGAATTGATCAAAGGCTCAAATTGATTAAGACAAACACAAATCCCATGATTTTAGGAAGAATTTTGGAAGATGTTCCATTTGGAGGTAAATGTTTGAATTTGAATTGGATGAATATTCTCTTGCAGGTGGGAGAAGTTGGAGGAATTAGAATCTATATTAGTCAATTAAATAATTAAGATATTATTTAATTGTGCAAGATGAAAGAATTTAGGAATTTAATTAAACAATTAGATCATTTAATTAAAAGGATGGGATTAATGAAACTTAATCAAATAATTAAAATTATTTAATAAAATGAGAGACATTAATGGATTTAATTAAATAATTCGCATTATTTAATCAAATAGGATGAAAATTAGCATGAAAGAGATGAATTAATCTAATAATATTGATGATCTAATTAGTAGAAGAAAAATGATGAATTTAATTAAACAATCAAGATTATTTAATTAAAGAAACTAAAGAGGTCAAATCCAAATGAAAATGGTGTTAGTAAATTGAATCAAATGCATGATATTAATAAGAACAATTTTAAGTGTCTATATGTAGTCTTGTGTAATTTTTGGGTTGTTGATGGCCTTGGGTTGCTGATGGTTTGTGTTTTCATCAAATTGCAGTTGTCTTTTCTGTGGGTTTTAGGTCCTTGCAAAACTTGTTTGTAATGGGTTTTGAGTTCCATCAAAACTTATTTTTCCCATAAACAAAAACATCATATATAGTGTTAGTATTGTCATCCACGTCACTTAACTCATTCCAAATACCCTAGGTATCCCTTCCAAAACATTTTCTACACCATTTTCATCTTGATCTAACTCAATTAACTCATTTTGATCGTCCTCTAAGGTATTGTCTTCTTTTTTAATATTTTGTGTAATACCCCTCATACTATTTAGACTTATTATTTTTCTGTGCCTTGCTTGGATACTCTGATGGTACTAGTATTGTTTGATTCGGTTAGTGGACATTCGATAACACTGTTATTGTTTGATGTGGTTAGTTAGATGCTTGATGATGTTGCTATTTAATTATGGACATGATTACTTTATATGACATTATGATTGGTTATATCAGTTGATTTTCTGAATTATGATATGATGCAGTGATTTAATTTAATATGTTACGAGATGATTGTTAGTTAGAAATGTAATTCATTGATTATGTTATAAATGTTAGAATAGGTGTGACGAAGGACAATATAGCATCACTCGTTCACGAGTGCCCTGTTATGTTGCGATTCCTTCTCACAATGCAGTATCTTGATTTAATTCTTTGATATATATGTATATATGCACATGTACACAACTTCGTTTGTATGCAAGATTGCAGGTATAAGTCTCGATTCCACCTGCTTCAGCAGGACAGGGCGAGCACCAAATAACCCAACGGATAAATGTTGATACAGAGGTGACGATGAAGTCCTTTCGTCCCATGATGTCAGATTGTCTCGTTTGTCTGGTATTGTTTATTTTCTGTAATTGTTGTCATTGTGGTTGTGTTGTGTATGTCGTACTTTATTAATGTGAGTGTTTAATAGGTGGTGATTTAGTTAATTGAATGTGGATAATAATTGGTTATTTTAATGTTGATTTAATTGTATGAAATATTTAAATGTTTTATTTAATTTTTATAAAGTCATGTGTTTTGATTAAATAATAATTAAATATTAAAGGTATTTTAATTATTTTAATTAATTATCAGGTGGGGATAATTATTAGAATAATTTATTTAATTAAATAGAAAATGTGTTGTGCAAGAAAGTGGTAAAATAGAAATTAAAGCAAGAAAACAAATAAAAGATTAAAAAAGATTGTATGAGCCAATAGGAATTAAGAGTTGGGAAAAAGCTAGTTTTAAAGAATGGATTTTTCTTTTAATTGGGATTTTTGAGAGTTTTGGGAGAGGGGACAATATATTTTTATATTATTATGAATTTTTGGGGGGTTTTTACACACACAGAGATTTGGGGTTACAGAAGTTGTGCATGAAATTGGTTGTGTATTCTGTTGCTGGTGAATGTTCTGGAGAGTCTTCTGAACAACAAAACAGGATTCAAGTTCGAAGGTGAAGTTCTGTGGAGGAGTTTTGGAGGCACGATCAAGGAACACTTCGAGGACGTCAAAATCAAGCAGGCACCCTCAAACTTTCGAATAAGCATTGGACATCAGGTTCTTCTTATACATTCTTTCTAGCATTTGCTTTCATCTTTGTGCTTCAGAGAAAACAAAACAAAATTTAGTAAATATGGTTTATGTGAAGAAAGGAAAATAAACTGTTATTCAAATTAAAAATTAGTGAAGGATCTTAGACCTGAAATCAAGAAAAATATAAGTTATTGTTCTGTTCTCAAATTTGTCAAAAACCAAAAGAAACCCTATCATCTGAGATTTCCAACTCAACAAAAAAAATAGGATCTTAAGAAAACAATATCTTTGTTAGAAATAATAAATTTGAAGGTTTTTGGGAACATCTGTATATAGCTGAATCTATTCGTTATTCTGTATTTTCTTCTATTATATTATTCACTTTTACCCTCTGATCGTATATTATAAATATATATATATATATTATATATATACCTCTGTTAAATATACCTCTGTTATATATAGTAGTATTTTAAATATACCCTGGTAATTTGCTCCTGTGCGTCGGCCGAGGCCGTATTTTGGTCTGAAATTCGTATAATAAAAAAAAATACAGTAAAAAAATATATATATATGAAATTTCGGTTTTTTAAAGTTGTCTTTAGTTTTAAAAAAAAATAAAATAATAAAAAGTATATGTTTTGGGGAAGGGAAGGGGTCGTACCCCGTCCCTCCCCCTCTCCTGCACACGGCAGCCCAAAGGACTGCCGCAGCAGTCCTAAGGACTGCTGGGCGCAGTCCAAAGGACTGCCGTCCGCAGTCCTTTGGGACTGCTGTCTGCAGTCCGTCCAGACTGCTGTCCGTGTACTCTGTACACGGGCAGAGCGGACTTTATTACCTTGGTTTTATTTAGTTTTATTTTTAATTTTTTTTTTATAGTAGTTTTGATATATATTTTATATATATTTGTTAGAATTTAATAATAGTAATATATATATATATATAAATAATTAATTAATTAATTAATGTTATTTTTTTAATTTGAGGAGTATTTAATTTAATAAATATAATAATTATATTTAATTTAATTAATTTATTGAATATAATATTTTTAATTTAGTTTATTATTAAATATAATAATTGCAATTTATCCAAAATGTAATTCTGATTATTTTATTTAATATTTTTGTTAGTGTATAATGTAAGTGAATTATAGTTTAGGATTAATTTGTATAAAAATCAAGGGGATTATTTTATTGGTTGGGCAATTAATACAATCGAGAATTTATTTATTTTTATTTGTTGTTGTGAAATTATGTCGAGATAATGACAATTCGTTTTATTTGGTGTTAGGAACCTGATACTCTTTTGTGATTGACTTTAAGTTTATTTTATTTTAAATGCATTGTTGTTCTTTTCCGTAATGGTCATCGGTTAGTGTTGAGCCCAATTAGGGTTAGGGTGAATCTTAGTTCCAGAGGCATGTTTTAGTCTTGAATGTTATTCTTGTGTTGGTTTAACTCTTGAAGTTGATATTTGTTGACTTATGTTGGAAGGGTTGTATGGGGTTGTGTTTTGATTATGGATTATCGCAAGATGAGGAATGCCTCGCATGGTTGGTCTTGAGATTTCTGCTTTATTTGTTTTGGTACAACCCTTCCCTTATTGTAGGTTTCTGTTAAGGGTCATAGGGAGAGTGGCTCTTCGTGGGCGCCGACGCCTCGGGTAAGAGGAAGTGCCAGGGGAACCCACGCAAGAGTAGTTAAACAAGTGATAACCTAAAAATAGAATTTAGGGGGAAGGGTAGTAAAACATACAAGATAATGAAAGTTGGATTCCTCATCTATGCATTAGGGCTACCGAAGACTAGTGATAGACTGAGTAGGCCGTGGTCGGCAAAGTCGTAGTCTCGTCCTCATGAGAGATTATCGGCTCCGCATCAGCTACCCTATGGTGCCGGCGCCTCAGTAGGAGGAAGGGCCAGGTGATCCATAGATGGGTGCCGGCGCCTCGGTTAGGAGGAAGTGCCAGGGGATCCCATGAGAGCTATGCGATGACACTCTCCACTAGACATCCTTGTTGTTCTTGTTTCTTGTTGCCTCTGGATATTGTTATTTTATGTTGTTCTGTTTATAGGGCTAGGGAATCCATAGGTGGGTGCCGGCGCCTCAGTTGGAGGAAGAGCCAGGGGATCCCATGAGAGTTATGTGATGACCCTCCCTACTTGACACCCGTCTGACTTGTTCTTGTTGCTTATGGAATGGTGTATTGAATGGTTGATTCAGAGTTGTTATGGAATCGTATTCTTTTTATTGGTTCTGATTTATTTGGAAATGTATTTTGGGTGTTGGTTCGGTTCTTCTGGATGTTATCTCTTTGTGATGTTTCTTTGAATTCTTGTGAATTTGATTCGTGATTGTTAAGTGATATTACTTCATGTTATCGTGATGAGTTCTTGGTTTAACTTGTTATGTGATTTGAGTACGTCGATGGTTGTGCATTGCATATTTGAGTTGTACTTGTTCTGTATCATGTTGTTGAGTCGGTTTGACATTCATGGTCGGGTTCACTTCCTCGTCACCTCTGAGCACGGGGGGTGAGTTACTTCGTAATTCACATGGTTGGGTGGAACGTGCTCCGCACCCGTTGGGTTCCCCATCAGCGTCTTGTCATCTCAGCTTTCCGCAGTGCAGATGTTCCAGTGATCAGTTATACTTTATGTTCCTTTATCTTGTATCAATCCCCATGTTGGGAAATTTAATGTAACTCATGTATCAAAGAAAATTGTAATGTAATATTATTTCAATGATGTAATAGTTAGGTTTGAATTGGATCTTGTTAAAAGATTTATCTTGGATGTAATTGTGCGATGTTGTCATACTCGCATCATGGCTATCAGTTGTATCATTGTATATGGTTTTCATAGATTAAATGGTTATGTTAGTTTCATTATCTTTATTTTGTGTTGTGGTTGCAATGTAACCTCGCGTGCCCCAGAGAACCAAGTGTATTAATGCTATGTGATATGCTATGTGTTATGATTTAATGTTATTGCATGTTTACTTTTATTATTTAAAAAAAAAAATTATTCGCATTATGTGTGTGTTCTCTGGGGTTTGCACGACGGGCGTTACATTTTGTGCAAGTGTTGATGATGTAGTTTCATCTTAATTTGATGGATTGAAAACATTTCCAAAGTACGACATTATGGTAACTTTTTGTTTTGTGTGTTTTAATGGCCCCCCTTCACCACCTTGAGGACTCTCACTCTTGTTCCTGTTGGACATCTCTCATGAAATAAAATCTATCAAAAAATGTCTTCTTGTTTAAGAAGTAATCATAGAATACAAATCCCTGGACCGTCCTAAATCTATCACATTCCCTACTCAATACCATCTATAAAAATGAAACAAGAATGGCAAAGAGATAAAGAATCTTATAACACTATGAAGAAATAATCACTAAACCTTTAGGTTTTCGCTAACTCACTATTCACTAATGCAACAATACTTGTAGTTGTAAGTTAGTAAATTGCCTATGATCTGAATCAAGAGCTCACAAGTTGAAAAAATAACAAAATATGTAAAAATAAATTAGTTTTGATTGTATTTATATCAATTCATATTTGTAAAATTCCATGATATTTTCAAATGGTATAGTAAAAATTCGGTGAATCTCGTGTGATTATACAATGATACATTTAAATGTTGAGCAAATCAAGCCTTGAAAAAACACATACATTGTAGTTTTCAAGAAAATGATGGGCCTAGGATTAGCATAGAATTATCATAGTATTGATGAATGGGTCCTCATACACAATTATTTTGTAATTTTATTGGTGAAATGGGTCCTCACATGCAGTGAACATTTAATATTGTTGGTGAAATATGTTTTAACACAAATTTTAATTTTATTGGAAAATATGTGGGTGATTTAATAAATGCTTCTAGAATTCCAAACTAAAATATTAATTAGACCATTGGAAATACATAGTTTGTTATGGCGAAATATTAATTACATATATCAAGTCATAAAATAAATTGATGGAAAATTGAAATGTATTGGATTGATAATTCATAAAATTTGGGAAATTGGGCCACCTTGTTGGTTGCAATATATTCACTAATTTTAAATTGGCCAATATGAACTATTTGTCAATTGGTGAAGATTTTCCACTAAAATAACCCCTTATAATTGTGTTCATTAAAGACATTAAAACATTAGAGACATAGTGATGATGAACAATAGAGATGTTATCGCATTGATGAGAACTACCAAATAGTAAAATAAGAAAGAATTTAGATACGTGACTATCTATATGAATTGAATACAATGTATGCAAACTCTATAAAATGGATTTCACTAAACAAGTCTAATATTCCTATCAATAAAACATCTAAATAAATTGTACATCATTTAGGACATTAATACACTAGAGACATATTGATGATGAGAAAAGAGAGGTTATCACATTGATGAGAATTACCAAATCTCAATCTAATAAAGCATTTAGATACATAACTATCTATATGAATTAAATATAGTGTCTAGAATTTCTATAAAATAGGATTCACTAAACAAGTCTAATATGCCTATTAGGTAAACATCATGATCAATCCACAATATTTTTAAATGGTATAGTAAAAATTTAGTGAATCTTGTGTGATTATACAATGATACATTTAAATGTTGAGCGAATTGAAAACCTCGACAAAACACATACATTGTAGTTTTCAAGGAAATGATGGGCCTAGGATTAGCAACAAATTATCATAGTATTGGTGAAATGGGTCCTCATACGTAATTATTTTTTAATGTTATTGGTAAAATGTGTCCTTATAAACAATTTTTTTTACTGTTATTAGTGAAATGGGTCCTCATATGTAATTAATTTTTAATTTTATTAGTGAAATGTGTCCTCACATGTGACATTTAAAGTTACTGCTGAAATGTTTCTTAATACACAATTTCATTTTAATTGTATTGGAAAATATGTGGATGATTTAATACATGCTTCCAAAATGCTAGGGAAAAATATTAATTTGACCATTAGAAACATGTAGTTTGTTATGGTGAAATTATTAATTAAATATACCTCATAAAATAAATTGATGGAAAATTGAAATGTATTAGATAGATAAGTCATAAAATTTGGGTGATTTGGCCACCCTATTAGTTGCAATATATTCACCAATTTTGAATTGTCCAATATGAACTATTTGTCAATTAGTGAAGATTTTCCACTAAAATAATCCCTTATAATTGTGTTCATGAAAGATGATATTGTAATTACATCAAACCTAAAATTTATAAATAAGTGCATATCAAACTCTGAAATTAAAATGATATTTGGATGATGAAGTAAATCCAAATGAGTGTGAATAAGATACACAAATATATACATCGCAAGATATGACCACTTTGTTGCTAGTATGAGCAAGTTTGGTGGTGTTTTCATTAATGTTGTCATTGATATCAACACAGTTCAGTATGTTGTAGATTGTACATGTATATTTGAGATGCTATTGAGATGTTGTGAGTATATGGAGCTATATTTATTATGTTGCAGATGTGCCAAATTTGTGAGTTTCTAAGTGATTTTGAGAAAATTGATAAAGAAAAGAAGTCAGAGTTAAAAATGTGCTCCAGTATGTGCTTCGTGTTTCTCCTGTGTTGATCCTATGCTTTTGTGGATCTGAGGGTTTGTTAATGGTGATATATTAATGATCTCTCCTAAGTTGTAGCTTCTGGTTCGATGGGATGTGAAAGTTATTTTCACCAATGTGTGAACTATTCTGGCAGAGTTGGTCTTTTGTGGATTGGAAAAAATGTTTTTGATCCACAGTCCTCCACTATGATGTTTTAGATATTTTAGATCTACAATATGTCTTTTATTGGTGTTATTTTGGTTCGGGGAAAGATGTATGTGGTTTTGTGATCTAGAAGTCATGTCTCTGAGTGGTTGTATGTGTTTGCACAGTCCAGATGGACTAATGGAAGGAGTTTGGTGTTTGAAGATTGTTGCACTTGTTGTGGATGTATTTGAAGGAACCTAAAGTGTGTTATTGTGCATAATGAAGTGTGTTGTGTCATCCGTATGATATCTTCATGTTGGGAGGTGTGTACATCAAAGATCCTTTTTGTTTTCATTAGGTTTGGCCGACATGGTGTTTACACTTCATTCAAAGAATACAATTTAATTAAGGAAGCATGTGGTAGACCCAAGATATTATTTTTGATCTTGGATAAATATTTTAGCGGTCCACTCTCATTCCTTTTCACTGTGGGAATGTTGAGTTGCTGACCCAGTTTGAATTTTGAAATGAAGCATATGTGGCTGACCTTGGAGAAAATTTCTAAGGTTGAAGATGGTATAAATACAAGTTGTATTTAAAAGAATTGAAGGTAGATGAAAAGTGACGAAGTAAGCCACAAATCAAAAAGTAGGAGTGTGTGAGAGTGAGTTGAGGTAGTAGTACTTCATTGTGTTAGATTCCTGAAGGAAATGAGCTAAAGGTTTCTGCAATCTTCTGATCAAGGCTACAAATGTATGTTTATTGCTATGGTGGATATTTTGTTCTCTTTTGTATTAGTAGGTAGTGAGCCTCCCTGTTGGATAGTGAGCCGTTTCTATAGGCAATGATCCTTTGTATTCAGACAATGAGTCCTCTTCTGGGCAATGAGCCCTTGGCAGTGAGCTTTTGTAATCAATTTCGTTATCTCTTTATATTCTGAGTTAATCCTCACTGTGGTTTTTCCCTCATTGGTTTTTCCACATAAAAATATGGTGTTCTTTGTGTTGATGAAATTACTTTTTGTTATTTGTGTTTCATGTTCATACTTAATAACATAATAGTGTGGTTGTGGCATTGATAAGTGTTGAATTTTTAAGTTTGAATTTTTGTGACAACTGATTCACCCCCCCTTAGTTTTCCTACATTTTTTTAACACACTTGACTTGAGTGATTGTTGTAATTTGCACAAAATACCTCCCTTAAACTATCTACTAGCAATCACATCTTGGTGTGCAATGAGTATGTCGAAGATGTTTGGAAGGTCAATTACAATAAATTTTGGTCTAATTTTTTGCATGAATTTGTGCAAGACATAAGGTCAATTGATAGGCCATTCAACAAATGATGTTGTCTATGCAACATAAGTCTCAAAAACTATGCATAAGAGATACTCATATTATGTACAAATACATATTAATAAAAACTAATATTGTAAAGTAAATAAGTGTCACATAGCTTGATATATACTTGTTGTAAAAATAGTATATCAATAAAATATGTTTTGTAAAAGAATTTATTTTATCCATGTAATGTTTTAATAATTTCAACATTTTATTATTGTCATAATGTAGTATTACATCAATTAACATGTAAATTAAAGTAGTAAGATCTACTTAAAATTTATTTTATTAAATAGTTTATTATAGTTTAAATCTATCTAAAAGTTATTTTTATTTATCTATGTAAAAGTTATTTTGATTTTCCCTACACCTATTAATGAATACTTTTTAAAATTATTTACTCAATATTTTTTATTCACTTAACAATAATGAATAGAATAGTTCTTTAACAAGTAAAATATCTATAAAATAATTTTAAGTAAATAAATAATGTAAATAAAGTAATATATTTATTAATAATTCTCAACTAAATAAAAATAATTTTTTATTAAAAATAAAGTGAACAAATTAAAATAATATTTTAGTATTCTCTTAAAAAGTCACTAATTTTTTATATAATTATATTTAAGATATTTTGTTTCTCACTTTAAAAATGATTTTGTATTTATTTAAAAGTTTATTTATTTATTTTAAAATTATATTGACAATAACTAATTATAATAATATATTTATAAAAATAAATATTAACAAATATTTTATTAATATAATGATTTATTTTAAAATAACTAAAAAAAATTTAATTGTATAAATATTATTATTACATTTAACTACTTAATTAATTAATTAAAAAATAACTACATGCTTAATTCTAAAGACATTATAATAAGCTATGTAGTATTAATTTTTTTTCCACATACCTCTAGACGTATCTAAAATTAAAATTAGTTTGTCTCTACAAGATTCATTTATTGATACACTTCCTAAGAAAAATTAAAAGGCAAGATTCCACGGTAATGAATACCCATGAAATGTCAAACAAAAAAATTGACGAAAACAAACAATTAAATGAATGACTAGCATTCAATTAATTGTCCTGCATCTCTTTTGAAACGTGTTGAACCATTGATTTTACAATCTAGATTGCACTTCTCATGACTTTTGCAATCATGCTTGGTCTCTTTTGAATCAGAGTATTAAATTATGAGAACAACTTGAGCATTTTATCATCTGATTTCTACAAAGGTAATCACAAATTATCAAACAACTTGCATTTTGTAACACCTATATTTTCATTGAAGGATTTTCCTTATTTGAAGATCGTGAGTTTCTTTTGTCTATACACAGTGAGGATTTTCAGATAAGCAATGCAAGATAGTTAAACGAATCTTAGTCGTTTATCAGTTCTCGCCACTTTTTTGACTATTTTTCATTATTTTTGACTACTTTCTCATTGCTATTGGTTTCCACTCCACTAATTTGGCAAGTTACAACCTAAAAATAAGGTTTCGATGAGGGTTTTAGAGTATGTCTATTAAAATGAAAATTATGGCGAAGATTCCAATAATGAGCACATTTAGGTTTTAACATTACTACATATTTTACCCTACATAGTTAAATATATATTAGCATAATTAATATAAATGTATATTTTATATAATAAAAAATTAATTATAAATATATAATTATATTATTTATTATTATTATATATTATATTCTTTAATAAAAATATTACATATATATAATTATTATAATTATTAATTATTAATTATTATATTTATATATAATACAAAATCCAGAAGAGAAGTCTGGAGGGAGAAATAAAAAATAGTTAACAAGGAACTGTCGCAAATGACTGGCCAAAACAAACAAACATGCTGTATGGAACAAACCGGTCTACAAGCCTCAAAACATGTAAAAATCTGGCAGATAATCTTAGCCAAACTATTACAATTTGGCGACTAGGAAGAAGAGCATGAAGAAGGTGAGATTGGATTTTTGGAGGATGACCACGCATCCCCTATAAAAATGCTCAAGTGGTACTCAAACAAAGTTTTAGAGTTCTCTGATCAAATGTCGAGAAGAGAAGTCAAAGAGGATTTGGAAATAACTAAAAAAAGAAGTATAAGGAAGACAACAAAAAAGGCTTAAAATTCTAAGGTTGGAAGGAAATATCTGAAATAGAAGAGAGGAAGAAGCTTTGAAGGGTGATCAACCATCTTTAAGATCCTACATGACTAGATCCAAGGAAGTGAGTGCCTCCCTTGGGAGGAGATGAGGATCCTCACATGGAATGTTAGGGGCATAAATGCCCCTAACAAAAGTTGGTTGGTGAAATAGTTGGAATGTCAGAAACCTAATATCATCTTGCTTCAAGAGACTAAATTGGTAGATGAAGAATCTTTGTTGTTTATAAAATCTTGTAAGAACTAGGAAGGACATTTCATGGATGCTTGTGGTGCCTCAGGTGGGATCGAGGTTCTCTTGCACCTAGAGCGAATAAAGGTATCTCTATTGAATTCAAACCCGCAATGGATGAAATCGGAGGTAACAAATTTACAAACACATTCACTGTATGAAATTCACAATGTGTATGGTCCAACTAAAACTAAAGATAAGAAATTGCTATGGAATTTTATCTCAAATAAAATTTGTGAAATTCAAAAGTAGTCTTGGGCAGGGACTTTAATGCTATAATGGACTTAAATGAAAAATTGGGAGGTTCTAGGAAATTTTTATAGCCAGAAAAAGACTTCTTGAGATTTATTGAAAGCAACAATCCCATTGATATTAAGGCCTCAAATGGTGTCTACACTTGGAATAACAAAAGAAAATATTTCACTAACATAGCCAAAAGGATAGATAGATTTTTGGTGTCTAAAGATTGGTTACAGGGTAATCTTCTACCAAAGTCAACTATATGGCCAATTTCAATCTCAGATCACTTACCATTCATTCTCAGAATCAACAAAGAGTCAAAGGCCCCTAAATACCAGTTTAAAATTGAAAAGATGTGGATGTGTGCAAAGGATCTTCCCAATCTCCTGTGTCATTGGTGGTCTAAGCCTCTCAAGATAGTGGGCTCAAAGATGTTCCTCTTCTGTAAGAAACTACAAAGGCTAAAAGACAAACTTCATGATTGGAATAGTTTGTCATTCAAAAATATTTTCGCAGAGAAAGAACGTGTCAAAGAAGAACTGGAAGCCTTAGGGGGCATCATTTTAAGACATGGCATGAAAAATATCGATTATGAAAAGGAGAAATTGCTATTGGTAGAATAAAATGAGCTGCTACATCAAGAAGAAGTTTATTGGTGCTCTAAATCACGGGATACCTGGTTGGTTGAAGGAAATCTCAATACTAAATTTTTTCATAATTCGACTAAAGTGAAGCACAGTTGGAACTACAATTAGAAAATCTCTAATGGTGCAAGTGAGATGTTAAGAAAAGAGGAGGAAATTGATATATTAGGGGTTGATTATTTCTACTCCCTCTTGGGTGGGGAAAATGAAGCAGAGCCTATGAATCTAGACTCAATAGAAGACATCAACCTGCTCAAATCTCAAGAGGAAAATTCAATGTTGTATGGTAATACTAGTTTGGAGGAAGTGAAAGATTCTCTTTTACAAATGCAGCTGGATAAAGCTCCTGGTCCTCACATATTTAACACATTTTTTTTATCAAGCTTACTGGGACTTTATGGGAGAAGAAATTCATGGGGTGGTGGAAGAATCAAGAAAAAAAAAAACTATCCTGGAAGATCTAAATAATAAAAATATCACTCTGAATCCCAAGCATGAAAACAATGAATCCTTTGCAAATTACAAGCCTATTGCACTATGAAATACAATCTACAAAATCATAACATAGGTGATGGCAAGCCAGTTGAAACACATTCTCCCTAAGTTGATTTCACAAGAACAAATTGGCTTCATTTCAAGTAGGAACATTTCAGATGGTATTGTGGTGTCACACAAGGTTGTACATTCTCTCAAACAATCTAAGATCAAGGGCATGGTGGTCAAAATTGACTTGAGCAAGGCCTATGATAGGGTTTGTTGGCACTTTTTGATGGAGGTCTGGAAAAAATTCAGGTTTTGTGATGATTGGCTAGGCTGGGTTTTCAGTTGTATTTCCTCTCCAAGGTATTTAGTCCTAATCAATGCATCACCTTGTGCCTTCTTCCCAGGGGCAAAAGGCCTTTGACAAGGGGACCCAATATCCTCTTTCTTATATCATTAAGGCCAAAGCCTTAAGCTCTCAAATTTCAAATGAAAAAAATCAAGGCAGGTGGTGTGGTATTTTTGTATCAAATATCTTGCCGATAGTTTCTCATTAGTTATTGGTTGATGATATAATGCTCTATGGTGGTTCTTTGGTGTCAGAAGCCCAAACATTGAAGGAGGTGGTGCATAAGTTTTGTCTCCAAGTGGGCCAACAAATCAACAATGATAAATCTAATATTTTCTTCTTTAATACCCCAAGAAGACTAGACCAATGCATTACAAATATCTTGGGTTTTAATGTTGGTCAAATGCCAACAAAGTATCTAGAAATTCCTCTTTTTGTCAGCCAACCGAGATTATCTCATTGGGAAGAGATAATAAATAAATGTAGTCAAAGAGAAGACAATTGGAAAGGGCGTTGGCTCACCTTGGAGGGGTGGTTAACCATGGTCAAAGTGGTTCTAGCTTCAATCCCAATCTATATGTTGTCTTTCTTGGAAGCTCCAAGCAAATCTATTAGGCATTTAGTGGGGGTGTAGCACAAGCTACTATGAGATGACATGCAGGAGAAAAATGTATACCCCTGCTCGCTTGGGAGATAGTGTGAAATCCAAGGAATGTGGTGGTACTAGAATCAAAGACCTAAAGATTCACAACAAGGCTTTTGGAACAAAGCTCATGTGGCATCTCTTCAAGAATTCAGGTGCTTTATGGAGAAAATCCTCATAGCTAAGTGTCTAGATTCCTAGGAGCCCAAAATGATTCTCACCATAGCTAACCTGTAAAGAGGATCTTCTATTTGGAACTTCATTATAAATTCTAGGGAAGTGATTTGTGAACATCTCACATGGTGTATAGGTGATGGATGAAAAGCTTCATTCTGGAATGATTCCTGGAATGCTTACCCTGCTCTAAGCGAGTTCTCTGAACTTGAAGATGTAATCAATTTGACTAAGCTTGTGCATGGCCAATTGCTAAGGGGGTACATAAACACTTGGCAATCTGAGGGCCACTGGTTTTGGTCTTGGAAATCATTCAATTTTCTGCAAGAACCCCAAATAGTTTCTATGTTAAATGTGATATCACAAAGATGGTTCTTCATTTTTGATTTCCTAGATTCAATCCTTTGGTGTGCGGTGAAAATTGGAGAGTACTTGGTTAGGCTCGACTACAAACTTCTAAAGATGGAACTCGTGAAGGAAACTTGGACAAAGAGGATTTTTTGGGGATGCAATTTGCTTCCTAAGGTAGGCACAATTGCATGGGTGGCTCTCCATGGGTGCATCCTTACCAGTAATAGGTTGGGAAAAATTGGCATTCATGGCCCACACTAGTGTGTGTTGTGTAGGAAAAACTCTGAAGATGCTCAACATTTGTTTCTCCAATGTGAAGTGGCACAGGTGGTCTAGCACAAATTTTGTAGTTTAATGGGATGTGTAGGCCAACTCTCGAACAATCTCAAATCATTGTTCGAATCTTGGCCTATCTTATATGCTGGCTCGACATTGGGAGGCCTTTGGTGTGAGGTTCTGATGATGGTAATTTAGCGGCTTTGGAAAGAATGTAATGACATAATCTTCAAGGAGAAAGCTTCTTCCTTGGAAAGTATCCTATACAAAGTTGAAGTTGGGATTAGTGAGCATCTCAATGGTCAACTGAGGAAATGTGGCTTCAACTTTTTCTTGGCTTAGGATAATAAGATGCTGGCAAGATTGAAATCGTTAAAATTTCCTAGCAATGTGCTTTATAAGAACATCAAGTCAAGGCCCAAGTCCAAGTGGGTCCTACCTCCCAAAAGAAGGCTTAAATTGTGCTTTGTGGGACCTCATAAGGGAACCTAGGCCCTTTCAAGGCCAACTTCGTCATGCGCAATGAGCATGGCTAGGTGTTGGTGTAGACACCAAAATCTGGTTTAGGCCCACGACTTAAATATTCTTCATAATTCGTATTCTTCATGGTCATGATTAAATAATATTAATTATTTAATTAATTCACCTTAACATTAATTCTTCTATTAATTAAATAATCTTAATTATTTAATTAATATTAGAAATAAAAAATAATTTAATTAATTATTTAATATTAAATAATTAAATAAAAAATGTTTATTTTATTTTTAAATAATTAAAAATAATTTAATTGATTCACATTTTCTTTATTCAATTTGCTTAATTAAATAAACATTTTTTATTTAATTATGTTACTAATTAACCTTATCATTCTTCTTCAATTAAATTAAAATTTTGTTTAATTTACTCTTTATCATACTTCAACTATAATTAAATAAATATTTAATTTATTTAATTATTCATATAACCCTTTCGTCATTTAATTAAATAAATCTTATTTATTTAATTATTCTTCCAATATCAAATATTGAATTAAATAAATTATTTAATTCATAAATCCTACACATTCCTCTATATTTAGATAATTCTGTGAGTTATCTAGGTATTCACTTTGACTCGACTCAACATCTATTTAAATCTCTTAGTTAAATCGGGATTTAATGTTTGAGTGGCTTTCTCGAGTAATCTCTTCGTCAAATCATTCAATCGTCCAGTGCTAACTCAATTGCGTGTACATGCAAATTAATTAAATATTCCTATTTAATTAATTAAACCTTGTGTGTGCATTTGAACAAGAGTTGCTTTAATCAATCTTCATCTTTGTCATGCAAAGATAATTCTTTTGTTTTCAAATACCAAACTTGAAGATTAAATCATTTATTTAATCTTTAATTCTATTTCTAATTTGTATCACTCATGTCACTACTAACAGTTATCATAATGCATGTCTAATCATTTGATCTCAACCGTCCATTGATCTTTCAATCCTGACATGTTCAAATGATCAATTTTCTATAAATTGATCTGTTCTTCATCATTCCAATCTCTCTCAAAATCTTATGAATTTTTGGAGCAACTATCTTGAATCTTCAATGTTTTTCTAATCATTAACATAGGCTATACTTGCATGAATTTTGAAAATATGAGGGCAATTATACTACAATAGAAAAATGGAGAAGGGCAATCAAGATGATACATGGAAATACATACATATTTGGTGAGATTGTTTAGTTTTATTTACGTTTTGGCTTTCCTTTGTTCTTTGTTACTTAGCATTAGATTGCATTAGATCTTAGATTGCATTGAGTGTGTGCTTTTAACCTTCTTTGTTCTGTGCATTTTCTAGACATTACATTTGGTGAACCTGACGTGAAGACACCATCTTCATGTATCTGTAGACTTTTATTTTGATTTTGCAAGTTTTCATATAGAACGATGCATCAGATTGATGAAACGCCACAATTGAACTTCGAAGACGCATCAGCTTGATGAAACACCACAATTGACATTCGAAGACACATTAGTGTGATGAAGTGACACAATTGACTTTCTGGATCACATCTGTTACTGCAAACGATGCATTTGAATTATAATCATGCATTTGTTATTTCTTAAGCCGTAACTGACAGGTAAACTACCAACATGCATTTGACAAAGAAAACAACGCATCTGATTGGTATATTTTAGGATTATATTTTCAATTTACAATTTCCTTTCGTGTTTTTATTTTTTCTAATCTTCTATTTTCAGTGTGTGTCTTGAGGAGTTAACAATTTTTTTGTAGATCTATAGTCAAAGACCAATATCAAATTACTAAGGAATCTTTCTGTAGAACGCATGTCGAAAACCCTAGTTAAATTTTTGAAATAGATTGTTTGGTAGTGTAGCAAATCTTTCTTTTGGATTAAAATTAACAAGTGTCTACTATATTTGGTGCGAAAGAAAAATTGTGTAATTACCCTCATGATAGGGTACATTGAAGTATCCTCTCCCCTTGTGCATCTGTGCGATCCTGGGTGTAAGAGAAATGGTTACTAACTCTAGAAATTGGGCCTATTTTGGTGGGAAAAAGTACTCACCCTAGGACGACTCAAACCGGTAGCACCCTAAACCTGAGGGACTTCCAGCCGGTATATAAAAGTGGATTTTTGGGGAAAGCCCAAGAATCACACGTATGGTTCTGACAATATGGATCCGAAAGGGGAATCTCACTACATGGATCATGCCCTATGAATGGAATGCCCGTATTAAACACCTTTTGTTTTAGAGGCCAACCATTTTTCAACCGTTGCTTGGTATAGTGCAGGGTACAGTATCATGCCTGAAGACACTCACTATTGATCCCCTTGAGTAGAGATAGCAATTCTTGGGAGGTCATTTCCAAAGAATTCAAAATTGGTGTGCTCGAATGACGTTAATGAGCCATGGAGGGGAGCCAATGCCACCAAATTTCTAAGTTATCTGCTCTCGAGAAGGAAAGGTGTTTAGCACCAATCCAGGGTATATTGGTAGGCTATACCAAGTATACAAGCCCTTGGCTTACTGGCCTATTAGGATGTTCTTTTATTTTGTCAAATTAAACATTCTTTGAGTCCAAGATCAAAATGAAAACACTTTGTCTTATGATTGTCCTTGTTTTCCAGAACTTGATCACTGAAAATAGCGTCAATTTTATATCTCAAATCACTAAAAATACACAGAGAGTCACAACTGTTCACCAAAAAGTTGCAATTGATTTTTAGAGTCACATTTTTTTAACTTCGAGTAGCATTTGTTTAGCATAGAGTCACATCTTCTAGATTAGCTCGCATTTGCTTTGTGAAAAACTGCATATGTTATATTCTAAGTCACAATTTCCACTATGAGTCGCATATGTGGAAACTTAACCGCATCTGTCTAACACCAAATAATGAACATTTACCAGAAACATGCAACTGAGTGCCAAAAGACCACAATTGTTAAACTTAACCACATCTGTGAAATCCTGTGACACATTTTCCTGATTAGAAAACTAGAATTTATGGTCACTGTCCAGTCAACACAATTATACCAGCTTTAGTTGTCTTTCCATAAGTAGACCTTGAACAAAAACCTAAAACAATTTGCTCAGTTTTGCAACCTTTAGGTATCATTTAGTCATAACTATAGTCATCTTCATTCCCAGTTTTAGTTTCATCTGAGAGTACATATTACCTTGAGATTATACTTCTAGGAGGGTCACTTGTACAAACTTTAGGATAGGTCCATCATCTACACTTTAGAAAAATCATAGTGCCAATGTAATCTATCATTGAATCTAGTCCTATCATCTTATCCTTTGTCCTACAGAGAGTCTTCCTAGCTCATCAATCTAGTTAGGAGACTCAAGTTATCTTTTCCTATAGTGGTTCCTTGACATAACTAAATTGACACCTTGGTTAGACTTTAGGTAGTCAGTACCCTCTTCTCAAGTTTATGAAATTGATTACCTTAGAAGCTCAATTAGACTTTACATTTTTTAGGTATTTTCATTTTATACTAGTCTCATCTTAGAACATTCCTTATTTTTCATTCAGAAAATCCCAAAAACATAGCCTAGCATCATACTATCCATAGAGGATGTTTGGCATTTCTTGCATAGTGAGCTTGTCTTACATGGTTGAAACTAGGTCTAAGAGAAGAGAGAGAGAAAAGATGTCAAACCCAAATGAATTCATCAACCCATTTTCCTCAAGACCTCACAAAACTTTACTGGACAAATTAACCACTAGAAACACTCAAGGGCACATTACAACAGAATACATAGAGGTCGTTGCACAAGACCCTGAGTTTGCCTCTTTTGTAGATGAGTACCTAACAAACAATTGTCAACGATACTTAGCCAAATTGCTAGTTGAAGTCGCTACTTTACCTAGAGGATTCGATATTAGCACCTAACAAACTCAACCTACACAAGGGACAAACACAATGACTGCTGGTACTACTATACCTCAAGTCAGCACAACTATGCCATATGGCACACCTACACATAGTACAATGGTCCATACTTCTCCATTTGGTATGTCCGACATGACATCAGGATTTAATTTCACTATAGGGTATCCTCATCCACTCCCTCAGGTCCTCTTTTTGGGAGTAAAAGACCTAAAATTTCAGCTTCTACACCATATGTCAGTGTCACGAGCACCATACCATAGTCAATGGCCATACCTAGTGCTCAAGTCACTAGTACTATACCATAGAATGCACAAATAGGAGGTATTCCCTCATTCCAATATAGCCATCAGAATCCATTCTCCCAGACTGGCAATCAGAATCCATTCACTCATATTCCAAATTAGAATCCCTTTGTCCAGACTGGCAATTAGAATCCATTCACTCAAATTCCAAATCAGAACCCCTTTTCCTAGATTGGCAATCAGAGTCCATTCACCCATATTTTGAATCATAATCCCTTCTCCTAGATTGGTAGTCAAAATTAGTTCACACAAATCCCAAGATAAGATCAATTTATGCAGATTCCAAACCAAAACACATTTACCAACATTCTGAATCCAAACCCACCTCAAATACCAACGTTCAATTGAAACCCATCACAACACTTTGGATTTTAGAATACATACACGGATCCGCATAATCCACCCAGCACATCATTGACCTAGGTTGAGATCTTACAAGCACAAATGCATGCACTACAAACACAAATGGATAACATATCGGTGTCAACTAAAAAATCCTTTTCAAAAAAGGACATATGCCCATTTCCCTTTGATAAATCATTGTACCTGACCCCTTTCCCTCACGGGTATGTTATACCAAATCTCCCTAAGTACAATGGAAAACGAAATCCAATAGAAAATATAAGGGAATTTTCTACCATATGCATAGATTTCGCTTATGACCCCATGTATCTTATGAGACTATTTCCAAGAAGTCTTGTAGGGATTGCACTAGAGTGATTTTCAGGTCTAGACTATGGCATCAAATCTTGGGGTGAACTTGCTAAGAAATTTTTTGAGCGATTCTCCTTCAACATAGACCATGAGATAAATATAGAAACCTTGTGTCACACAACACAAGATGAAGGTGAAACATTTATCACTTTCTTCCAGAGATGGAGGACTATAGCTAGTCGATGTCCTATCGAGATACCTGAAAAACAAAAAGTCACTATGTTCTAAGAAAACCTTCATGCAAAACTAAGGAGTAACTTAAGGGTACATTGTTGTACATTTTTTTTGGAACTAGTGGAGAAAGGGGTTATAATAGAAAAGGATCTCATTGAAAAGGAGAACTTAAGGCATCAACATCCAATAGAAATTTGATCATGCAAAACACCCGTAATGATAGAAACAGATTTTGGTCTCGCAATAAAAATGTCACCAATGATGGGGTAGTTGGTGCTAAAACTGTACAAGTGGGACCAATCATCACATTACAAGGACCCAATACTTCTTCCAACACGCTTAATGTTGTCAATCAACCTCCCAACACAGTCGAAAATACTCAACTTCTGCAACAACAAAGGAGGTTTCAAAAAAGTGAGTTCACTCCCTTAGGGGAACCCATTGAGTTTGTATTCAAACAACTATTACAACATAATCTCATACAACCTCAAGATCCAAGACAATACAATCCAAAATAGTTTAAACCAGTTTGGTGGGATGACAGTGCCTTTTGTGATTATCATAGAACTAAGGGACATAACCTACAAAATTGTCGCCAACTAAAAAATATCATATTGGATCTTGTCGAAAGGAGAATAATTGAAGTTAGTGGACAAAAACAAAAGTCATCAAACACTAATCATCAAGTATTTTATGATCCACTACATGACCATGGGAAAGGAAGTGTCCCTAGTTTGAGTACTAAGACTAATATTTTCGCCAACTATGCGAATATCTGGCATGATTATAATAGTGGCAAAACCATTCATCATCTTTGCACTGCTGATGAGAATATCAATACCATTTCTATCAATACAAATCCTAAATGTGTTGTCAATACTCATCATACGAAGATCACTATTCAAGGTCCTCCATCACAGCAAACACCACAACCTTCCAACTCACAATATAACCTACTTGACCAATTGGGGAAGACCCCAACCCAGATATCAATCTTGGAATTGTTGTGTATCTCCCCTGAGCATCAATCCATTCTAGATAAGGATTTACAAAATACCATGGTCATTAATGATCTTGATGTCAATCATTTCTAAGAAGTCGTGGGCTACTTGACCAATAATCATCATGCCACATTTTCTGAACAAGACTATGCAACTAAAAAGATGAATCATAATGATCCTTTCCATCTTGAAGTCCTTGTTGATGACACCAAAGTTAGATGAGTCTTGGTAGATGGAGGAGCAGGGTTAAATCTGTGCACTTTAAAACTAATTAAAGCATTAGGTTTCTCGGAAGCATGCGTAGACACCACCAAAATTATTGTCATAAAGGCTTATGATGATGAGGAGTGAAAATCAAAGGGGGTGGTAACACTTCCTATCAGAATAGGTCCTACAATAATGGAGACAAAATTCCAAGTCTTGGATCTCACCCTTCCATATAACCTTCTACTAGGAAGACCATGGATTTATGCCATGAAAGCAGTCCCTTCCATGTATCATCAGTGTCTCAAATTCCCTTATAATGGCACTAAAATAACTATAGATGGTGACTCAAACCCATTTCAATACTACACCAATCTAAAAGAAATACCCCAACGCCAAGTGCCAGTAAACCAAGAGGCTTCATCATCCAATTCATCTCACTTTGTTGATCCAACTACCCTCACTCAAACATCTATTTCACATTCAGGTCCTACCACTCCTAGGGTTGAGATCCAAGACAAGGGTTGTGGAGAATATTACATGAGGACATCTTATTGTGTTAACCATTTGATTCCTCCTAAGTCATACGGTTTACCTACATCAGATAGGAGACAATCTATGGTCACTATACACATTCCTCCCACAACAAATTTCACTAAATGGGGTGAATTAAGCAAAGAAGCCATAGATACAAAAGATGTCACTTCTTGGTTGTACAAGGAAGATAAGGAACCAGGCCTGGAATTTGACGGTCACCCCAACCTGTCATATGGAAATTTTATAATGGTTTGGTCATTTAAATGCCTGTAAAAAATTGTTTAATTTATGAATTTTTATATAAAATCTTTTATAAATGCAATATCTTGAAAAAACAGAAAACAATGATAATTATTAGTAATAAATATAAAAATCAGCTGTTATAATTAACAATTAACAAAAAATTCTAAGTTTATATTAAAAAAAAATCTTGTTAAATATATTAAAAGTTAAAAATAATTATATTCTATTTTGAAAAGATTCTAAATTAATATATATTTTTATAATACTATTATAAATTACATATATTAATATATAAAAATGATAACCATTTGTAAAAATGTCAAAGTTTCTAAATTCATATTAGAAAGTATTCAAAATAGTTATATTCTATTCTAAACTAATTTAAATGATATAAATTATAAATTAAAATACTATATTATTTTTTTCTTATAATATTTTTTTACGGTTTAATAAAAATAAAGCAAGTCAAACTATACGGTCTAATAAATTTTATAGCTTTAATATACGGTCTAAAATTGAAAAAACGGTCAAATAGACCATCAAATTCTAGGCCTGTAAGGAAAAACCTCTCACTTGCTCACATTCCTATAGATCTGTATAGAAAAGGTTTCAAAATTATGTAGAGCAAGGGATATGATGGACAAAGTGGGTTAGGCTTAAATCAAGATGGAAGGATTGAACCAATCTTTGTTTCTCAATGGCCAAAAGGCTTAGGGCTAGGGTTTCAACTGATTTAGATTGGTGTTCCTATTACCACATCACCCTTACTTGAGGAAGTAAGTGCTTTAGAAGATATTGAGATAGCTCACGATCCATCTAACCAACACCATTGTGACTCCCCGACTCAAACAAATATGAATGGGATTCCTTATCCTCTACCTCTTCCATGGACCTTGACAAGCTATTTGGAGAACTTGAATTAATGTTGAGATCCTCACCAAATCCATTGAATTACTATCCACCAAAGAATATGACCAAAGAGGAGTGGTTTAAACATTACTATTGGGAGTCACTTGATCCTATCTCTTGGCAGCCTGATACATCTATTTCAAATAACCAAACCTTGGCATTAGGCCCACCTATCAATCCACCTAGACCTCAACCAAAGCGTAAAGAGGACTTAATACAAGATTTTTGTGACTATATGAATAACGCAGTCCTTACCTTTACTCCGTTAAACTTTGATAACTCCGATGATGACATGCCTTTAGTTTATCCCCAACTTATTGACTAGGATCAACAAGACACACCCGTCTTATATACTTTTGAGAATGACGAAGCAATTGTTGAGTTCCTGGGATTACGACAAGGCATACCTTGTGGTGATCTTAAGGTTGGTTTTACCATTGACTTGGATAAAAAAGAATATTTTGGGGAATCTATTCAACCCTTTAGTCGTAAAAATGAGAAAAATAATAAACAAGATAAAAAGGATGAGTCTCTAGGTAAAAACCAAAAGGCACCTCTAGACAATGAAAAAGTAAAAAGAAAGGATGCATCAGAAGACAAAAAATTCTTTGAGGCACCTAAGGATGGAGGTTTGAACAATCTCCCCGTTGCATAGGAAAAGTCACCCATGCTCATTGAAGAATCAGTAGAAGTCAACATAGGTACAGAAGAGAATCCTCAACTGGTTTATTTTGCAGCATCATTGACAATAAAAGAGCAGCCAAAATTCCACTTCTTTGCATAGAGACATATAAATTTTTCCTGGTCACATGCATACATGCCTGGGTTGGATCTTGAACTTGTTCTACATCCCTTTCCCTTACAACCAGGTGCCAAACCAGTGAAACATAAATTGAGGAAAATTCATCCACAGATTGCTTTACTAGTCAACGCAGAACTCAAGAAACTATTAGACGTTGGTTTCATTAGATCAATTGACTATGCAGATTGGATTTCCAATCTTATACTAGTCACTAAACCAACTGGGGGCATCCGCATCTGCACCGATTTTAGAGATATCAATAAGGCTTGTCCTAAGGATGACTTCCCTTTACCCAACATAGACATGATAATTGACATGACAGTAGGATATGAGATGTCTCTTATGGATGGATTTTTAGGATATAATCATATTAGAATTGCAATTGAAGACCAACCTAAGATAGTTTTCACCTTTCCTTGGGGAACGTATTGCTAGAATGTTGTGCCCTTTGGACTCAAAAATGTTGGAGCAACCTATCAACATGCCATGACCACCATCTTTCATGATCTAGTACACATTCTTATGGAGGATTATGTTAATGACCTTATAGTTAAATCCAAGAAAAGGGTAGAACATTTACAGTTTTTAGACAAGATATTTCAAAGGCTAGAAAAGTATAAAGTGAGACTCAATCCTAAGAAGTGTGTGTTTGGAGTAAATTCAGGAAAGCTATTAGGCTTTATCATTTCCAGACGAGGCATTGAAGTGGATCCGACCAAGGTGAAAGCAATTATGGACATGCCTCCACCAACTAATCTTAGTCAACTAAGGACATTACAAGGAAGATTGCAATCCATTAGAATATTTATAGTGTGGTTAGCAGATAAGACACATCCTTTTCAACATCTACTCAAGAAAGGGGCACCCTTTGCATGGATAGTTAGGTGCGAAGAGGCTTTTCAATTGATTAAAGAATATCTACTCACACCACCAATCTTAATGCCATATGTTGAAGGATGACCACTAATTCTTTATATTATAGCAACCCATTCATCACTCAGAGCATTGCTTGCACAAAATGACAATGAAGGTCATGAAAGGGCAGTATACTATATCAGTCAGAATTTGGTAGGTTATGAGCTCAACTATAGTACCATTGAACGTGCCTATCTTGCAGTAGTATTTGCTACCCAAAAACTAAGGCACTATATGTTAAACCATCAAACAATGTTGATTTCCAAAATAGATCCTCTGAAATATCTTCTAAGCAAGGCAACATTAACAAGGTGACTGGCCAAATGGGTTATGATACTTAGTGAGTATGATATCCAATATGTAGAAAGAAAGGCTATTAAAGGAAAAGTCATTGCAGATCAGTTAGCTAATGCACCACTACAAGAAGATCACCCATTAGTTGCAAACTTTCCTGATGAGTTTATATTTACAATTGACCAAACACAACATGGAAATTGTACTTTGATGGCTCACATACAAATCATGGTTCAAGGGTTGGTATACTGTTTATCACACCATAGGGTGATTCCATCCCTAAATCCTTCAGGATTGCATTCCCATGTACTAATAACATAGCAGAGTATGAGGCTCTAGTGACAGGGTTACACATGGCAGTCAAGTGGAAAATTAAGAACCTATAGGTATATGGTGATTCTCAACTAGTAATCAGATAGGTAAATGATGATTATGAGACTAAGGATAAGAAGCTTGCTCCATATAAACACATCGCTAATAGCTTTAAAGATTACTTTGACAAGGTTGAATTTCATCAAGTACCTTGTGTTTAAATAGGGCAATAGATGTTATGGCTACAATTGCATCACTTCTAGACATTCCTAACAACATGCCTAAGTTTGAGTTCTTGGTAGAACAACTTTTGGTCCCAACTTACGACATCCCAAATTCTGAAATGGTGTGTGAAATTTTTGGTCTTGATTCCCCATGGTACAAGGAAATCTATGACTACCTTCATGCCGAAATCATACCCACTGGCCTGTCAAACAATCAGCGTAGGACATTCCTTTAAAAGTTAGCCAAATATACCATCATCAAAGACACCCTATATAGATGCGCCTTAGATAATACCCTACTGAGATGTCTTGATTCTAATGAAGCACAAGAAACCTTTGTGATGAATTTCATATTCAACATCACTTTCCCACTCCCTACTACCCACAAGGTAACAACCAAGCAAAGGAATCTAACAAAACCATCATTAGAATCCTCAAAAAGACTGTCAATGATGTTGGCCAGGATTGGCATTTATAGCTTAATCCTGCCTTATGGGCTTATCGTACAAGTATTCGTACTCCCACTGGTGCCACTCCCTATTCACTAAGTATTTGGTTTTGAAGCTATTCTTCCTATTGAGGTTGATATTCTTTCTCTGCGGGTATCCTTGAAAGGCCACATTGATGATGAAGAGTACCAAGTGTCGAGACTCCATGAGCTAGAATTCCTAGATTAGTGAAGATAGAAGGAACTAGACCATCTCCAAGAATATTAGAATCAAATTCATCATAGCTATAACAAGAAGGTATTGAACAAAAACTTTGACATTGGTGACTTAGCTTTGATGGATAACCCGAAGAATTAAGTAGAAAGAGAAAAACTAGGAAAATTTGAACCAAACTAGTTAGGACCTTATATTGTTATAGAAGCCTTTGGATCAAGAGCATACCAACTCTCTACTCCTGAAGGGGAACCATTGTCCTTGATAATCAATAGTCTTCATCTAAAGAAGTTCTACACATAGCTTCTGAGAACCTTATCTTAATTAGCAAAAAAATAGAAAATCAACAAAAAAATCGTTACCAAGGTGAAAACCTGGCAAACAGGCATCTTGGTAACACAAAAAAAAATCCAGAAAATAGTAAAGAGAAATCATTTGTCCAATAGTGAAAACCACTTCAGTGGTGCTTTGGATAAGTACCATGGTGAAAGCCTGGAAAACAAGCGCCATGTGTAGTTGACTCTACTCCTTTGTCTACTATCATTCTAATCTAATCCGTGTACATACACCACATTCCTGTACATAGTCCTCATCCCTGTACATACACCCTATCCCTATACATACTATCTATCTATGTACATAGCCCACAACCCTGTACATACACCCTATCCCTGTACATACATACTATCTATGTACATAGCCCACATCCTTGTACATACACCCTATCCTTATACACACTATCTATATATGTACATAGCCGACATCCCTGTACATACACCCTATCCCTATATATACTCTATATCCTTGTACATATCACTTATCTTTCCTCTCTGTCACTTGTACATACCATTCGTAATAAGTGGTAGTCTTTCCTATAACTTGGAACTATTGACAATGAGTCCATTTCATATCCCCCATTTTACCTTATTCATAATCAATTGGTCTTATACTCAACTGGGGGAAAACACTTGACGTGTGTCATATTGGTTCTTCCATTAGCCTTGGTGAAGACGTAAAACCATAGAAAATCCAAAAACATCACAAATTGTCCTGAGAAAATACAAAAACATTAGAAAACTTCAAAAATACAAAAAATAAATCAAAACATATCAAAAATTAAAAAATAGAGTCAGAGTCAGTCGCACTTGTTAGAATTTTTCATTTGTCGAACTACGTTGCCTTTGCGACTAGACGTAGGCAAGGCCATCTGCCAATGTGCCCCCGAGGCATTAGGTTAGTCCGTTTAGGTTTGTTTGTATAAAATCATGACTCAATCCATATGTCTATATGACAAGGTCATTGGTTGTGTCAAACTATGAGGTCTCTGCATGTATAACATAGGCAAGGCCATCAAGTGATGAACCCTCGATGCTGCACTAGGTTAGTCCATTAGGGTTCATCACATTCACTACAACACATTTCTTTTACTTGTAGTCAGTCTTGTCAGTCAAGGTCAAGTTGAACTATGAGGTCTCTGCATGTATACGTAGGCAAGGCCATCAATCGATGAGCTCTTGAGGCCGCACTAGGTCAGTCCTTTAGGGTTTTTCCTCACACACAGTCAATTTTCTACACATCATATCACGTCATGCATTAATCTGGTGAACAAGTTAGCAATGTCTCTAAGTCAAATCAAACAAATTTCCAAGGAAACAATCAAAACAAATCAACTAATGTCTACTACAGGATGTGTCCTTCCTGGAGATAGACATCATCAAAACAATCAACCTCTATCTTATTTAGGATGAGTCCTTCCTGAATATTGATATCAACAAAAAAATCAGTCTTATATAGGATGAGTCCTTCCTACATATTGACATTGTCAATCAAATCAACATAGCCTTATACAGGTTATCACATCAATGACATTTGACTCAACGTCTTATACGATACATGTCTTTCTAAAACCAGGCTTTGTCATGCCTTATACAGATAGTCATAACATCGAAGCTAGAATCATAGTCTTATTCGGTATGTGTAGCTCCTACAATAAAGCTTTATTAATTAATCATTTTATCAATCGAAACAATCAAACAAACAGATCAAGTTTTGGAAAATATTTTACTGGCTTTTTGACTTTCTGGCTTATTTATCTTATCTTTTCATTTGACTTTATGATGGGAATTATTTTACTAGCTTTCTCAAGGATGTCCCATGAAGGATTTAGAGAAGCAATGATGTATCAAAATTCTATTTTCTTTGACTGTTGTCTATTGAATGTCTTTTAAATTTGATTTTGAGTCATGTTACTAGCTTCCTCAAGGATGTCCCATGAAGGACTTAGAGGAGTGATGACGTCTCATGACCCGTATTTTACTTTTTTGTTTGTTTGTGGTTTGTCCTAACAAAAGACTGGGGCAACTTGTGCCCTTAGTATGAGTTAACGACAATCCTTGTCTGCGAGTGTCTGTTATTACCAAGTGGATGACCTTGTACACCTTGATCTATTTCATATCATGGTGTTTGTCTCCATTTGTATTAGTCCTACCCAATGATGATAAAGTGAAACACCTTTTGTGATACAAAAAAATGTCGAAGATTGCTAATACTAACATCCATCTCATTTCTTTTATTATTTCTCAATATTTCTTTCTGAACTAATAATTATTCCTTCTTGCATTATGACGGAGTACTGTGACACACAAAAAATATAAATCATCTAGCATATACACATACATGTTATAAAATACATACATATAGGCATTTATCATATCTAGGACATCATGGCATAATAGATATTCATCATCATACAAATCATATCATAAGCATTCCATGTACATAACAATGTGTATAAGCATCACATGTAGAAAGCATTGTACAAATAACATCACATTGCATCTCATAATTATAAATTGCATACATAACATTCATTGACATCATAAATATTCGACATACATCATCACATAGTATCAACATCACATCATTAGTTGCATAAACATATCATAAACTAGCTATGACCATCCATCACATAGGCATCTCATATAGACATAACATGTATACATAAATGACTGCATAATCAATAAATAGAATAGCTTATCATGAGAATCACCTCCAAAATCATATATATATATTCCTCAAAAGTGTCACATAACAATGTCATAATGTATCATATAAATATGGAAGCCCGTAGGCTATATAATCATAATACAATGTCACAATACTTGTCAAGAAATGTCCCTATCCAGAACTGCCACTGCTGTCATGATTAGAGTGTGTGGATGACTAATGTTGAGAACCCGATGACCTATGAGCTAAGTGGGGCCTGTCATATGGACTTGATTTGAGTGGCTACTCCACACCCTCTGTGCTAACTGTCTTAGTGTGGGTCCTAGTCTGTGACCTACTGCTATGTGCCTGTGAGAAGCTGGGAGCCCGTCTCTTTGGAGGAACCTCTATCTCATATAAATCTCGATAATAAGCCTCCCTCTCCCTAGATCTGACTAACTCTTTGGCAAATGCAACTGCTAGCCCAGTATATAGAGCTCTAATCTTTGTGAATCGCTGCTTGGTCTCCTGCCTCTGAGCTATGGCCTGATCTCTGTCCATCATGGCTCTGTCCCTCTCCATCCATAACACATCTCTCTTGGAAATTAGGACCCTCATCTACTCCTCCAAGGATGCAATCTAGGCACATAGTGTAGCAGTATCGGGATCAACTACCCCTGTGTCATCCTTCCTAACCCTTAGTACACCATCTTTTTCATCATCCAACTCCTCCAGAATCCTATCCTGAATCTCTCTCTCATGATCATAATCCTCATCATCATCCTCTTGATAGGCACCCAGTAAGCCTAGGGCATCAATCTCTACCTCCTCCCTTGCAAGAACATCTGGAATGGCCTCCTCTTTGGGATGCTCCTCCTCTCTACCAATCTCCACATCTACCTCCTCTCCACCTCTTCCAATATTTGGCATGTGCACATGCTCCTCTCCCCATCCCCCCTCACGGATGGGTGATAAGGGTGGCCCTTGCCCCCTCCATCTACGCCTCCCTCTCCTACCACCCCGTCAACCACCTCTGCCATCATCTCCATAATCACCAAGGACCCCTCCACCTCTCCAACTTCTACCTCTACCACACCTTTTTTGCGGCCATGTCCCTTGCAACTCTATCAGTGCAGGCTGATCTGGATCTGTAAGGGGTATCGGCCTATGCATAGCCCACCACTAATCATACTCCCCTGTGGTACCTGGGTTTGTTGGACCATCTCTCCATCCCTAAGGCACTACCTACAATACATCAATATCTTCCTCAATTATAGCCACTGGAATCTCTGGACCCCACAAGGGGATCTCTCGTGATGACCTCACGAAATTTTCCCATCCTCTCAGCACATCCTATACCTCTTTGAACTTCCACAATACAAGATCTGGAAAATGATGCTCAATAATGTGGACGTGTGAAACAGTCTGCCCAATCAAGTACTATGTTTGGTGGCAGAAAGGAAAGTACTCATCCTCATTCAACCACTCTGTACATCCCAGGTATGGTCTCCATGTAAACTAAACTATGGTATCTATGGCATGCCTGAAGTATCCAGTATCTCCTATGTGGTGCTAAGTGTTCACCCCCACATAGTGAAAGGCATAAGGATCTCCATGCTGAACATCAACTGTCACTAGTGGTCGAAAGATAGCAATGTGTTCCCACGCCCATACCATTAGGAGCATGGTACCACAACTCATGGACTAAGCCTCTTGATAGGCTATATCATGCAAGTGAAAATATAACATTCCTAGGAGATAGGGACCCCAAGCATATACCACTCATCACTCTAACATCCCCACTAGCATCTCCCCCCACCCCATAGGAAAACCATGACCTCGACGGTCAGGAAGCACTATCCCACCTACCAGTATGCATGATAGACAATCCAACTACCTATACCTCTACGCTAATACACACCATCTAATCTCATAATGATCAAACCCTAACTGCTTGACATCGGTGTGAGGGTAGTATCAGCACATCTCGGTGACATCCCTCTAGGTATCATAGCTCACCCTCATGCCTCTGATGGGAAGTCTCAAGATCCTGTAGACATCCTCTAAGGTCACTATTGCCTCTCCGGTAAGTAGGTGAAATGACATCTCTAAGTGCCACTACTCACACAACACTGTCAATAGACATCAGTTTGCCCGAATCTAGGGCATGTTTGTCACGTGTAGGAGACCTAGGTGCCATAAGAAACATTGCTCTACACTCCACAAGCTGTCTCAGAAGTGAAAAGTCATCGATCTCGACTCTCGCGTATATATAGTGTCTAACACAACTTGCAATGGCATTATATATGCCTCATGTTAGCATCAAACATCTAATCCTAGTGCAAAATGACTAAATTAACTGTTATTCAAATGCATCATTATTTTGCAAATGCGTCATTATTTTGCAAATGCGTGATTATTTTACATATGTGTTGCAGAAAAATCAAATGCGTCATTCAATTACACATATGCGTCATTATTTTTCAAATGTATAACTTTAAAATGCATATGCGTGCTTAATAAAAAGTGAGTCTGCGAACAATTACCTATCACATGTAACTGCATAGCTTAAATTACAAGTGCGTCAAATTAAATGCAAATGCGTTGAAAAATAGACATATGCAGCTACTTTAAATACAAATGTGTTGTTCTTTATCAAATGCGTTGAACTAAATTACACATGCATTGAATCGTAGAAAACCTATGCTACCTATCTACATGATATTACATATGCATTGATCCACATGCAAATGCGTCGTTTGTGCACTCACATGCGGCTTTTCACTAAAGTGACACAAGAAAAATTTCAAATAAAAGCATAAAAAGGCATGAAAATCAAAAATTTCAAAAGTCAAGTTTAAGGTACATACCGAGGGGTCCGCATCAGCCGACCGCCTGAAGGTCTGGATCTTGTATGCTTGATGGTGGGTGTTCAGAACAAGAGACATCATAACTGTGGGTGCAAAGAAAAATATCAATTCTCAAAGCTAGGAGGGTAAAAATGAATTGGTTTTTACCCCAATTTCTATTTATACCTAGGGTTTTGGTGGCACTCTTTTCTACTGGCCGCCTCAACTTCCAATTTCAATTGACCCGTACCCATCCATACCACTTCCAACTTCAATTCCATCAACTCCACTACATTTCTGGCTATCTAATGGACTGATCAGGATCATTTCCAAAATTTTTTGAACTTTTTCAAAAATTTGTCAATTTTCCTGAGGGGGCATACCTTCACCTGTTTAACACTAGGGCATGACTGGGGCATTTTATTTTATTTATTTTCTTTGGCACAATGCCAAAATGACATTGTATCAAAGAGGGGAAAATGTAGACACCAAAATCTGGTTTAGGCCTTCGACTTAAATATTCTTCATAATTCGTATTCTTCTATTAATTAAATAATCTTAATTAACTAATTGATTCACATTTTCTTTATTCAATTTGATTAATTAAATAAACATTTTTTATTTAATTATGTTACTAATTAACCTTATCCTTCTTCTTCGATTAAATTAAATTATTATTTAATTTACTCTTTATCATACTTCAACTATAATTAAATAAATCTTTAATTTATTTAATTATTCATATAACCCTTTCATCATTTAATTAAATAAATTTTATTTATTTAATTATTCTTCCAATATCAAATCTAGAGTTGAATAAATTATTTAATTCATAAATCCTACACATTCCTCTATGTTTAGATAATTTTGTGAGTTATCTAGGTATTCACTTTGACTCAACTCAACATCTATTTAAATCACTTAGTTAACTCGGGATTTAATATCTGAGTGGCTTTCTTGAGTAATCTTTTCATCAAATCATTCGATCGTCTAGTGCTAACTCAATTGCGTGTACATGCAGATTAATTAAATATTCTTATTTAATTAATTAAACATTGTGTGTGCATTCGAACAAGAGTTTCTTTAATCAATCTTCATCTTTGTCATGCAAAGATAATTCTTCTATTTTTGAATACCAAACTTGAAGATTAAATCATTTATTTAATATTTAATTCTATTTCTAATTTGTATCACTTATGTTGCTACTAACAATTATCATAATGCATGTCTAATCATTCGATATCAACCGTTCGTTGATCTTTCAATCCTGACCTATCATTCGAATGATCAATTTTCTATAAATTGATCTATTCTTCATCATTCCAATCTCTCTCAAAATCTTATGACTTTTTGGAGAAACTATCTTGAATCTTTGATGTTTTTCTAAATCATTATCATAGGCTATACTTGCACGAATTTTGAAAATATGAGGGCAATTATACTACAAAAGAAAAATGGAGAAGGGCAATCGAGATCTGATACATGGAAATACGTACATATTTGGTGAGATTGTTCAGTTTTATTTATGTTTTGGATTTCCTTTGTTCTTTGTTGCTTAGCATTAGATTGCATTAGATCTTAGATTGCATTGAGTGTGTGCTTTTAACCTTCTTTTTTCTATGCATTTTCTAGATGTTACAGTTGGTTGTGGCATCAATCAAGCTCTTGGTTGGAACAAACACTATTGCAGAGTGCACCTCTCTATTGGAGGGAATTAATTTTTGCATTTTGAAGAAGTGGCGCTCATTGGATATCAAAGGTGACTCCCTTTTTGTAATCAGGGCTATCGAGTCCAATCATGCACCAAGCTAGCACCTTAAAATGTGGGTAGAGGAAATAAACATGGCACTCAAGAGTATTTGTGATTATAGGCTATCACACGTATATAGAGAAGCAAACTCTGCCGCAAAATTCCTATCAAAGTTTGGTGTCAATCAACCTGAAGAAAGGATTGTCTCAGTGGATTTGCATAGGTGGTTGGACTTTGAAAAGATTCTCAAAGCCAATCTCTCAAGTTCATAATGATTGTTATTGCCTCCAAATCTATTGTTTGATATATTGGTACACTCATGGAAATTGGTGCAGTGATTCTATGTGGCTAAATCCCAAGGTTGTAGTATAATATCTTCTATTGTCCCAAGACATCTTCTCATGCTCTAGATGGTATGGCAATAGTCAAGCTCAATACTTTTATGGGGGGAAATCCTAAGCAAGGAATAATGGCCGTCCTATTGAATACAACTCAATCTATAAAGTGAGTCTTCCTCTCTTGAAAAGTGTAGATGAAGATGGAGGTTCTCGTGTTGTGTAGATGCTACAAAGTCTCGACAAGAAGAGGCCTGATGGTCGAGGCGATGCTAGAAACTTGTGAAGCCTAGTTGGGTCACCTCTTCAAAACTAATTCTAAGGTTGTCATCGCTACATTGAAACAAATCGTAGGGGAAAGGTGGCTTAATAGAGATCATATCCATGACAACCTCATGCTAGTCCAAGTGATCTCTAACATTTTTAGCTATGTGTAAAAAAGGAGTGTTGGAAAGAAAATTGTGCAACATGTAATGGACCAACATGTTGAGACAACCCTTAAATTTTTTGAAGCGCTAGAAAAATTGCCCAAGAAGGGGATCATTTGTGGTATTATTGAAGTGAAGATGGTCCAAAAGTGTATTTTTAATGGATGCAATGGTTGCCTTCAATGATGTTATAGCTACAAAGTACCTTCAACATTTCCTAGATCATGTCATTGAAAACAAACTTTCCCTCTACCATTATCAATCTACTCAGCTGGCAGAGCTTAGTGTTGGCATCATTACATTGTTGGATGTCGGGGATATTTCTTTCTGAATTTGTTTTGCAAGGGATCCTTTGGTGGTGGTTTTCTGATATAATGTTTATTGTAGGGGATCATAGAGCTACTTGGTTTTGTCTCTCTTTTATTAATATTTTACTACTGAACATTTGTACATTTTGCATTTCTCTGTCAATGAATGAGTGCCACCCTCTATTAGGAATTAGGTTTTGTACACCTTGCATAATTCTTATAATGTTTAATTTATTATTATGTGTGTGGTGCACCTAGGGGTACCTATATGGACATGCATCACTAGTAGTTATAATGTTGGGGCCACTTTATGTTGTATGTAACATTGAGACTTAATTGTAAAATGTAATTATTTAATATTAGGGAATAATAAAATATAATACAGTACCCAATATTAAATGAGGGATCACATGATTTTGTAAATTCATGATTTTGGGCATTTGGTTTATGTAATACCACTTGGTGGTTTTGTGGGAGCTCGCTTCTATAAAAGCAACCACAAGGGTAGTTTTCTAGGGTTGGAGAGTTTGCTATAGGTTAGCAGGTTGAGCTTGTGCATGTGTGATGGTTTAAAGTATGGCATGGCATGTGTGGATTCATGCTTGGTCACATGGGATGAATGGATAGCTTGTGCTTCAAAAGTGTTCATGGAGTCTTTGAAGATGTATTGTAATGGGTTTTCATTGCTAAATGATACATGGAGTGTGGATGCTTTTGGAGGCTGAGCTTTTCCCTCTTGAGGGTTTTCCTAGGGTATATCGTGTGTCATCATTGATGGGTATGTTGTCTATTATCTTGCATGTTGATTCTAAGTACTCATTTTCATCGTTATCTCTTTTGGGTTATGTGGAAATTGTCATTAGATGGTTACAAGTTTCCTAACACCCTCACTGGTGGCAATTTTCCCAAAAAAAAGAAAATACAAAATATAATTAATATTATATTGTAGACAATGAAAAATGTTCTAAGCCTGCAAGTGTCATTTTTCCTCATCCTCATCCTTCGATAATTGAATAATTTTAGTTCTTCAACTATGTTTGATCATATTCCTCTATTAATTAAATAATTTTTAATAATTATTTAATTAATTCACTTTCTAATCTTTATTCTATCCTGATCGATTAAATAAACTAATTGCATCACTAATTTCTCTCTCTTCTTCAATAGTTAAATAATAATTTAATTATTTTGTCACCTTTCATCTATAGTTAAATAATTACCATTAATTATTTATCTATTCATGGTCCTTTAATTCTTCTATAGTTAAATAATTATTAAAATTATTTAACTATCTCATGCCACCTCCCCTATTAAATAATTAATCTAAATTAATTATTTAAGGTTTAATTTTCATCTCTCCATTTAATTAAATTGATAAATTTAATTAAATGCTCCTCTTTTCATTTTCTCCAAATAAATAATTTGAATAAATTATTTATTTTTCACTTGTCCATTTCCTCCCCTCCATTTTTGAATAAATAATTTAAAATAAATTATTTATGCACCACCTGGTCAAAGATGTTCTGTCATAATCCCCTGTCATAACATTCATTTATGAAAACCATAGCAGGAGAAGCTTACTAACTCAAATTCTAATTTAGTATTTTTTTTTTTGCTAAGTTGGTAATGCTATTTATAGAAAAGTGCACCTGAGAGCTCGACTAATGGAAAATCTATCTCTCGTCAAATACTAATGGAAAAAATATCAAGGTGATAGGAGGTGAGGGAAAAATTATATGGATGATCTAAAACCAAGCCTTGAGAAATTAATTTGGGCATTGGGATTAAATACTCACTCACGTACCAATTGTTTCCATGTGTCCATCGTTATCACCAACACTAGCCTGCTCGCTCAAGTGAAAAGACATTTCTTAAAGTGCTAAATTCTGAAAAAATTAAATGTAAATGTCTTTTTGAAGTACCTTTCAATCACTCAAAGCACTCTTTCATTTCTCAAAGGAACGCTGCCCATTGCATAAGGCTTATTTGAGAAAAGGAAAGTGGAGGGAATGTAGTAATTACATTCTCACTACAAAATTAGAATTCCTGAGGGATACAAATCCCATTCCAAATCTATTGCCTCGCTGGAAGCACTTAGTGAGCTAGTGGTAATGACAACACCTTATTGCATGTACGTGTGAAAATTAAATGCAGCCAAAAAGCATTTTTTTGCTAACTATCGAAACTCTTAAGCAATTGTTGTTCTAAAGAAGTGTTTTGAAAAACCTTCCAAGAACGCAACAATGGCAGAAGCATTATCTTCTAGTCAATAGGATAGATTATTGTCTAGTAGACCATGGTACACCAACATCTTTGGAAAGGATTCATATGCAAGTGCCCCAACATCAGAAAACTAGATTTTTTCTCATACTAAAACCAGCCTGCATGTCTTGCATGTCTATCATAGCTGTCAAGCATCATAGCTGTCAGTGTCATAGATTTTTCATGCATGGCATATTTTTGGTGCATCAATTTTGGACCCTTGATCTTGACATATTTTCTGAGACTTAATCTCAACCATCCATTTCATAACATCCATCTCATGCATTCCCATCCATTGATTTTGGAATCTTTCTAGAAGATTAATCCCAGCCATCCATTTGAATGGTTGTCTATAAAAGCAACCTTCCTCCTCCATTTTCACCTTAACAACTAATTGTCTCCAACTTTCTTGCTACCATTTGTAGGTTTTGCACAAGTATTTCAACAAATCTGAGGGAAAATTTGCATAACAGGAAGAAGGAGAGCAAGAGAAGGAATCAACTACAATATGGGGAGTGTTTTATTTTGTTTGCTTTCATTTTGATATCTCCATTTTGTTTGTATTCTCTTGTTGATGTGGTTTAATAGCTTAGTAGTGTTGGTTGTCACTTTGTCTATGCTATTTTATTTTTGACCCCATCTCACATTGGTGAACTCGACGTGAATCTTACAATTTTGTAGAGAAATTTGTGTGTTTTCTTGTTTATTTTCGTTGTTTTGCAGGTTACAGCGAAGAATTAATATGAAATCTCATCATCTTCTTTTGAGCACAGAAAAATGGGTAGATAAAATATTTTAAAACAATTATCTAGGTTTTTTAGGCCCCGTTCTTAGCTTTTCATAACTTCAAATGGTTTAAAATTTCGTTAATGTCAATACCATTGTATATTTAATTAATAGAGGTCCTTCAATTCCTTTGGGTTGTGGTATTCTAGAGGAAGCATGGATAGGTAATAAGGTAAGTTATTCTTTTCTCAAAACCTTTGGAAACATTTGAACATATAGATTATGAAAATAGAACCAAGCTAGATGCAAAATCAAAAAGGTGTATCTTTGTTGGATATGACATTGATGAATTTGGTTACAGGCTTTGGGATGCTGAAAAATATGAAAATTGTGAGAAGCAGGGATGTTGTATTCAATGAGAAGGTGTTGTAGAAAGATCAGTTGCAGCAACATGAGAAGAAATGAAAGGATTTTGTGATGTTGTCCATGATACTCTAGATAACAATGTTCCATTGGTTCCTCATTCTTTGCAATAACAACAAGAAATACCACAAACTCCAATGAATGCTAGATGATCATGAAGGAAGTGTGAAGATAAATTTTCCATTATTGCATTTGAAGCCCTACATCTTGTCAACCCACAAAAACTCACCTACAAAATTATTTGATGGAATTTTGACAACTCTACAACAGGGAATCAGAAGCTTAGATCTAGCACCAAAGGACCCCAAATTAGTTTTAGGACCCCCTATTAAGGACTCATACAGCCCTAGGTGTCTGAGTATCCTTAGGCACACTAAAATAAATTTTTCTGAGTAGGTACACTACCCTTTGCACTTCTCAAATCTACTGAAAATTGACTGTTTCTATTTATCAGTTATGGGGATCTTGCAATTTACATATTAGGGCACATAGTTTAATTAGGTTAATCAATTCTAATCCATTCCAATCTTCATTTAGATGTAGATTTAGGCTTCATTGGCTCACCTTCATGGTTGTAAGTCAATCTAATCACCTTGTGAATCTACATCTCAATGTAACTTGGAAAAAAGCCCCTTGCACCCTAGGTTCTTTGCACTTAGGGCCTCAGGTTCCCTTTTTCATATATTACATTTTGGTGAACTCGACATTCAACATCATAAACCTTCTGAAATTGGAATTCTTTCAAACCCTAGATCAAGGTTTGACATCATATTATTTTGCATAACTCATTTAGGGTTTCATTTTTGAATTATAAAAGGTCATAAAAATTCAAAAAATTGCATTTCATATTACATCATAGTTTGTAACAGGATTACTTTTAGTCATATAAATTACATTCATTAGGACATTAAAATATAATATTGTTCATTACAATCAAATTTGCATATTTTCATTTAGGTCAAAAAAGTGAAAAACTTGCATTGTTTTGTTTCAAATCATCTTTTTGCATCTTGGAGTCAATCAATTATTACATCTTAGATCTAAAACTTTCCTTCAACATTGTAATTTATTTTCCAACATTGTTGTGCACTTGCATTTTCAATTTAAAAATCATAAAGGGATCAAAATCTAGAAAAAATTCAATTTCAATCCTATTTGCACCAAAAAAAAACCTATAGGCAACCTAATAAACAATAAATTTTTCATTTTTTTGAAACTTTGTCTAGGAATCAGATGCCCTTAGGCATTCCTTTCCTACTACAAGTGGCTCAAATAAATTTTACGTAGGTCTCTATCTCTCATTCTTTGTCTAATTCTACTTGCAATTGTCTGATTTGAAATTTTGGAAAAGTGTTATTGCATGTTAAAGAAAGTTGTCATTTTGATTCATTTGTTGCAAATTTATGAAAAAAATGCATTTCAATATTGAAGATTATCAAATTTATAGGTGTATTGCATTTATTTTTTGAAACATTGCATAATTAGGATAAATTGCATTTTATTTTTGTAAAATTTGAAAACTTTAGGTTGTTATGATACATTACACAATCCAAAAAAAAGTACAAAATAGCAACAAAATTAATTCTAAATATGGGTTTGCAAGCTACCATACAATTAATTCCTATCACTAGTGCCTCTAAAACTAACAACTTTAAAAAATCCCTACCAGGACCCAGACACTCTAGGGTGTCCCAATTCTTCAAAAACAACTTCAAAACTTAGAAATATATTGATATTTTGTCAGTTTATAGGTCTACAATCTAGTTTACAAATTTTTGGTAGGTTTGTAAACCTATTTTTAACCTTAGTTATCTTAAATGTGAGTTGGAAATTAATGATTAATCTTGCAAAAAGCATAGTGATTTAATCATGTTAGATCTCTTTCCACAATCACGTTCTATATTTACCAAGCCCTTTAGTTGTGATGACTTTGTCATGTTATATGATTCCCTTAGGGACTTTATCCCACCTAGATCATCCACTAAGGATTTAACCTTCCAATAGATGCAATCATTGATACTCATGATAACCATAGTAACTATTCTCATAATATCCCTCCTAATGGTAAGAGTGTTGGATAGGACAACTGAGAGGGGGGGTGAATCAGTTGTCACATATTATAACCTTAAATTCAATTATCGAAACTAACACATACATTGATTACGTGATTAACCATCAAATACAAATCCACAAACACAATAACACTAGATTTACTTGGAAAACCCAATGATGGAAAAACCACAGTGAGGATTAACTCACACTACAAAGAATATCAAAACCGATTACAGGCTCACTGCTTGAGATAAGGCTCACTACTTGAAATAAGGCGCATTGCCTAAAATAAGGACTCACTATTCAGACTTGTTGTCCATAAGACTACAACTCGAAGGGATCATTGCCACAAAGATACAAAAAGACAAACAAGACTTGTTAAAGGGAGACAACAATCCCAATGCAACAGAGATTCCACCACAATCACTTATCAACTCACATGAATGATAGAGTTAGCCTTCTACTCACTGCATCCAGAGAATCATTGTTTAAGCTCCACACTGAACAACCACACACTTAACTCACACACTTTAAGAATAGCATCAAAGTCACATCTTTCACTTATCTTCCTTCTTTTCTTATGTACAGTTTTCATCACTAGCACATTATGTATTTATACTATCTCCAACCTTGAAAAGATACAAAGTCGGCCATCCAACTTCAAATTCAAATTAGGTTGGTGACAAACATCCTAGGGTGAAATTAGAATGAGGTCAACCCAAACACACACTTTACTGAGACCCATAATAGATCCAACATTCTTCATCAACTTCAAAAGTAGTGCTTGACATGTGGTAAGCCATACCACTGTAAAACACATAAATCAATGAAGCTCAATACTTCCAAATGCCAAAACCAACTTCAATAGAACTAGGGCAACACAACTCTTGAACCATATGCCATAATACTTCAACAAAGAGAAATCTAGACCAACAACAATTCTCCCAGACCTCAATCAACACATAGAAAAACATAGTTCACTGAAAAACCTTCTTTTAATACAATTTTCTCAATATCCTCGACATGTACAATCAACAAAAACTATTATAAAACTAGTTGACCAGTTGACATCAATGGAAACACTTCATTCTTCTTCCATTCTTGCAACAATCTCCCCCTTTGTCATTGATGGCAACACATGATGTGAAAAACCATCAAAGACACCATACTTATTCTAAAAATACTTCTCAAGATTTTTCCTTTCTGCTTCTCTCCTTTTTGAAGATCATCTTCCTCATTACCTATTTTCTCTTATTAACTTTCTTTTCCTTTTCACATGCTCTCTCCCCTTTTTACATCGATGGCAAAGGAAAAATATATGTCCATTGAAACTTTCTTTGACATGAAAACAAAATAATCATAATGAAAACACTTAGAAAATCTTCCTACTCCCCCTGAGTGCAGCCACCAACAAACATCGACCGTCTAAAAAATAGAATCATGAATTCACTAAATTGATGCATCTCCAAATGCATCTTAGTTTGTAAAAGGAGGGGCAATAACCCCTAGATTATCCTGGAGATACTTAAAAGTATCTTTAGGAAGATCCTTTGTAAATATATCTACAATCTAATCTTTTGTTGAAACATACTCAAGATTGACTTCATTCTCCACGATCTTCTCTCTTAAGAAATGATACTTGATAGATATATGCTTCGTTCTTGAGTGCATCGATTCTTCAAAATGTTAATTGCACTTGTGTTATCATAGAAGATAGAAATAGGATCATCATGTAGTACTGTGATATCTTTCAATGTCTATTTCATCCATAAACTTGTGTACAACATGATGCAATAGCAATATACTCAACTTCAGTAGTAGACAAAGAGATTAAATCTTGCTTTTTACTCAACCATGCCACCAATCTACATCCAACAAAGAATGCACTACCACTTGTACTCTTTTTGTCATCTATACTTCCAACCCAATCTGAATTTGTATAAGCACTGAGTGTAAAATTAGTATCTTTAGGATACCATAATCTATAATCCAGAGTTCCTTTCAAATATCTAAATATTCTTTTAACTACAGTAACATGTGTTTTCTTTGGATCTTCTTGAAATCTAGCTACAAGAAAAACCGCATGCATAATATTCGATCTAGTAGCAGTCAAATATAGTAGTCCACCAATGATCAGTATTAGGTGAATCATCATCTTTTCCCAACTTGCATCCATTCACCATAGGATTACTTACCAGTTTGGAACCATCCATCCCAAATTTTCTCAACATTTCACTCACATACTTAGATTATGAAATGAAAATTCCTTTCTCTATTTGATTAATCTATAGCCCAAGAAAGAAATTCATCTCACCAAACATAGACATTTCAAATTCTTTATGTATTTCTTCCACAAACATCTTACACATCTTTTCATTTCCTCCAAAGATAATGTCATCAACATATACAACTACTATCAATATTTTGTCATTTTTAGTCTTGAAATACAAATTATTGTCTGTCATACCTTTGTTAAATCCTTGTTGATTCAAATACTTATCTAACTTGGCATACCAAGCTCTAGGAGCTTGCTTCATTCCATATAAAGCTTTCTTCAATCTGCACACCATATCCGATTGATCTATTAACTGAAATCCTTATGGTTGTTCCATGTAGACCTCTTCATCTAGTTCACCATTTAAAAATGTTGACTTCACATCCATTTGATATACTTTGAAAAAGTTAATGCCAAGAACATCCTTATAGTTTCCATTCTTTCTACTGGGGAAAAAGTCTCTTAGAAATCTATACCTTCCACTTGTGAGTAGCCTTTACACACAAGCCTTGCTTTGTTTCTGACAACTTTCTTGTTCTCATTTAGCTTGTTTTTAAATACCTATTTTGATCCAATGATATTTTTGTCTGCCAGTCTTGGGACCAATTCCCAAGTTTGATTCTTTTCAATTTTCAAAAGTTCTTCTTTCATTGCTTCCTTCAAATTTTCATCCTCACAAGCTTCACTTACTGACTTCGGCTCAATTTTAGAGACTAAGCACAAATTTACTTTAGCAACAACTTTGCTTCTAGTCAACAAACCTTTTGTCTTGTCTCTAATAATCCGACTTTCTGAATAATTCCTCTTTAAATATTTCGATGATCTAGGGGACATTATCGAAGCATCATTTTCTCTTTCATTCTACTCTTTCTACTCATTTCTATTTTGTTCTCCCATAATTTCTTATACTCACACAGTCATGTTCATCAAACACATATCCATCAATATCAATATAATTCTTCACTGTTTCATCAACCTTCACATTCGATCTCTCCACAATCTTCCTTAGTCTTTTGTTGAAGCATTTATATGCCTTGCTTTTAGTAGAGTAACCAAGAAATATTTCTTCATCACTACTTGCATCAAAATTTCCCAATGTTTCCTCATCTCTTCTGATATAGCAATTTCTTCTAAATACCTTGAATTATTTAATTGTTGGAATTATTTCATGTCATAGCTCAGAGGGAGTCTTTGTACTATTTTCTCTTTCCTGAACTCAATTGAATGCATACACAATAGTGTGAATAGCTTCTTTCCAGTAAAATTTTGGTAATTCGGATTCAGTGATCATTGACCTAGCAACTTCTTGAACTATTCTATTTTTCCTTTCAACAATTTCATTATGTTGAGGAGTTCTTAGAGAAAATAACTCTCTTTATTCCATTCACTTTATAAAGCATATTAAACTCATGGGAGGTGAATTCACCACCTTTGTCAAATCTCAAGCATTTTATCTTCAAATTCACTTCATTTTCAACCATAGCCTTGAATGCTTTGAATCTATTTAATGCTTCTGATTTTCTCTCAAAAATGTAACCCAAGTATATCTAGAAAAATCATCAATTAAAAGCATAAATTACCTTTCGCCAAGTAGACTTTGCACTCTCATGGGACCACAAAGATCTATATGAACCAAATCCAACAATCCAGTAGTAGATTGTTCTCTTAATCTGTAATGATTTCTTGTCTGCTTCCTGAACTGGCAATTCCTACAAATAGCATTTATAGGCTTTGTAATTTTCAGTAGATCTCTCATGGCTTGAATAGTACTAATCCTTGCCAAGTTATCAAAATTCATGTGATAGATTCTCTTATTCCATAACCAGCTATCATTTATCTGAGTCATAAAACACCGTCCATTAGCACCTTTAAGCTGATAAATTGTTATGAAATAATTTGCACAATAGAAGAGTATGATATGAAATATGCTCCAAATACTTGAGAATAACTGAGAATAACAAGCCACTTCAAGGGGGAAAACCTCCAAATATCTCTAATGAGAACACACTTCACAATATGATGATGAAATACGACTCACAACCTCCTATATATACCTATTTATTCCTTGGATATCACCCAAGTTGACCTGGATAGCCCTATATAAGTCTTAGGCTGACCTAAATAACTAAATAATAATATACTAATGATAATATGACTTAATTAAGAGTTAATATAGCCACAAGATGACTATTCATAACCATATACACTGTGGAAGTAATAGCATAACATGCCCCCCACCTTTACAAAAGCGTTGTCCTCAACGCTAAACAATTGTGGTAGTTTCTTCATATAATCTTCATCATCCCATGTGGTAACTTCAACTAGAAAATATTTCCTTATAATGAGGTAACTTGGAACTATTGATGTCCTCAAATTCTTCATGCGTGTCTAAAAAATTAACTTTAGCTCCAAGATATGTCTTCCCTTTGCATCAAGCTCTTGATGGTGATGAATGTGTTCTCCCTTTACTTGAAAATTTTTATGTGCCAGAGAGGAAGAGGTGAGGAATAGTACATGGTACCCTTGAAATGGTTGAATAGATTGATTAGGAAATTCTTCTTCTTCATTTTCTTTTTCTTTTTCTTTTGTTTCTTCTTCTTCTTCTTCTTTTGCTTCTTATTTTGGTTCTTCTTCCGCTTCTTCTTCTTCTTCTTCTTCTTCTTCTTCTTCTTCTTCTTCTTCTGCATCTTCTTCTTCTTCATCATCTTCTTCTTCTTCTTCTTCTTCTTCTTCTGCATCTTCTTCTTCTTCATCTTCTTCTTCTTCTTCTTCTTCTTCTTCTTCTTCTTCTTCTTCTAGTTCTTGGTTGCTTGTGACCTCGTTTCTTGGTTCATTCATAAAGGCGTTTAACATGCTTTGTATGTCTAATATATCTCCTCATAGGACACACATCTACAATTTTATTGAGGAAATTTCTTCCCAGACCTTACTAATTTCCTCATTAGGAGTAATATCCTCTATTGTTACCCCATCCTTATCAGGAGTCTTCCTTGAAGTGACAACATTCTTTTTTCCCCTTGTTGCAAGCCCCGTCATGTTGGGAACCAATGATATTGAAATAAATCACTTCTTCTTCCTAATGTCTTTTCAATATCTCTCACATGATAGGGCTTGATAAGTTACTAGGGTCAAAATAACTCTCACCTAGAAAAAATTCCAAGAAATAAGCAGATTTGCAGCCTTGAGAGTGATATTTGTGAGAACCTTAATTTTTCAATAACTTGCTTATTTCTGCTCCAATTCCTCCAATTTTTTTACTATAATCCCCTTTAGTACGTCTTCAAAAACCCAATAAAAATAAAGCTCCAATTTGACAATATGTGAGATATGCAAATTCCAAATAAATTGTGTAGAAACCCTAATTCTACAAGAATTTGCTCAATTATACTCTAGTTCTTTTGAAATATGGTCTATAGCTTCTTTAATATGTTCTTCAAAAACCCTTTAATTTTTTTAAAAAAATCACCAAAATCTAAAAGATATTCTCTTTCCAAAATCGCCTCCAATATTGAGAAAAAACCTTGCCTCTACAGTGCTAAGATCATGCTCTAATACCACTTGTTATGAAATAACTTGCACAATAGAAGAATATTACATGAAATATGCTGAAAATACTTGATAATAACTGAGAATAACAAGCCACTTTGAGGAGGAAAACCTCCAAATATCTCTAATGAGAACACACTTCACAATATGATGATGAAATAAGATTCACAACCTCCTATATATACCTATTTATGACTTGGATATCACCCAAGCCAACCTAAACAACTAAATAACAATATACTAATGATAATATGACTTAATTAAGAGTTAAGATAGCCACAAGCCGACTATTCATAACCATATACGCTATGGAAGTAAGGGAATAACATAAATATTCCCTTCAGATTTCTTTCATGTAGCAATCAATGTTTTGGATCCTTTCTGGATCTCACACTTCTCATCCTTAAACACGAGATCATATCCCTTTTTGCACATTTGATTAATGCTCAACATATTATGCTTAAAACCATTAACATAGTAGACATTGTTAGTATGATGCTTGCCATGAAACTTATTGAACCTATCCCACATATTTTAGCACTAGTATCATCTCCAAACATAACCAGACCTCCATCATATTTTTCAAGTTTCACAAACTTACTCTTATCACTAGTCATGTGATGTGAACAACCACTATCAACTACCCAAAAATTATTTTCCTATTTAGCATGTAGGGCAAAGATAATTGTACCTTCATTTCTCTCCTCCTTCTCCAGAGGACTTTCCTTTGATTGTATTCTTGAATTAGTAGAAGCAGGTTCATCTTTAATTTCCAAGAACAAGCATTCATTCTCATCTTGATCTTCATATTCATAATTTTCATCTAAAATATACTAGCATTCTCATTAACATAGTAAGCTCTGTTAATCTTCTTTCCTTTCCTTTCTTTCTCATATCTTTGTTTATTCTTTTTAACTATTTCCAAACACGTTGTAGCATAGTGTTGATGGCGTTTTCTGCACAACAACAACTCAGACAAAATATGATATCCTATCTCTCTTTAAAGGTAAATCTCTATCAACAAGCCTCAAGAGATAACCCCAAGGTCTCTAATGTCAGGTCTTGACAATGCAATAAAATAACTCAGAGATAATGTTAAAACTATTGGTTTTCCACAAGAGGCCTTACAAATGAACAATGTTGGAAGTATACTTCCATTAGATGTAATAATATGGAGATGCTTTCGATCCTAAAACTAACCCAAATTCAAAGAAAGATCAAAAGGATATAGGGTTGAGAAATATCTAAACTAACTCCTAAGATCAATCACAACAATGATGAATGCTACAAATGGATAGATCCCCAATAAAACCAATCTCTACTTGATCAAGGACAAGCCCACAACTACACATAAACAATGCAATATTGTAAAGAAATCAAAGGATTTTTAGACTATGAACATTCATTCACATACCCAATTATTGGCACAATGTAAACAAGTATCCAAAGTTGAACTTAGCACAAAATGTAACTTTACACAACAATCTACAATCAACAAATTGCTAAAAGTATGAACCAAAGATCTCAATCAAACATTATTCACATTTCACCATCATTGCAAATGAGCTAAAATCTAACATCTAACATTGAGAATCAAGAACAAGAAACCATAAACTGTTGAAGTTGAACACAAAGTTTTCCAAATCAACAACCCATTTGCATTAACTCCAACAATTACATAATAGTTTCCAATTCTCTCTCTCTCTCCTCTCCTACAACTACTAACTCCTGGAATCTAACTAGTCTAACCTCTAAAATCTAACCCCTTACAAATGAGAGGGCACTGGCCTTTTATAGATATTACATTTTAGAATCAAAGGCCAAGATTTAATCCATCCAATGGCATAGATTACACTTCTAGAAGCATCCAACAGTTACATCAGCTTTGGTGCATGTGATACATCATTATCTAATTACATACATTTTGTTACAGGCAGGAGTACTAATAAATCAACATCCAACCACCTTGATATTGATAAAATTCTTGATTGGAGAAATAAAGTAGCATCACATTTCTTCCTTTATTTGAAACATATCATCTAGTTGTAGATAGGCTGTGGAATGAATTCTTGCATAGGTGCATTTGAAAATAGTTTGAAGCTCCACCCCTTGAGCATGCTTCCATATGTAGGTGTTCATTTAAACAAATTGAATTTCTCCCCTTTTACACTTTTCCATATGCAAGTCCCCTTTTGATTTATTTAATCTTGAAAAAAAGATATCATCATTAGTAGCTCACATATTAAAAATCCCATCCATAAAAATATCCAAATAAAATTTTGAAAATTTTGGCCTTTTAAGAAAACTTTATATTTTTGGAAATTTTTATTTTTCAATTTATTTTTCCATTTCAAGAATTAATAATTTTTTAGAACATTCTAAAATTTCAAGAAAAATTTCCATTTTGGAAATTTTTCTTGAAGAAAAAAATTGCATTTTTGGAAAATTTTGAGATTTTTTATGGGTCTTGGATTTTCCAAAAATGGAAATTTTAGGAATTTTGATCTATCGTGGATTTCGGGAAAATCCACCAGGGCTAGGATTTTCTCCAAGTTTAGTTCTCTAGGAAAATCCGCCAGGGCTAGGATTTTCCCCAAGTTTAGTTATTTGGGAAAATCTAAGGTAGCTTGGATTCTCCTAGGTTTAATCCTCAGGGAAAATCTGGGGTAGCTAGAATTCTCCCAGGTTTAATCCTTAGGGAAAATTTGAGGTACCTATAATTCTCCCAAGTTTAATCCTCAAGGAAAATCTGAGGTACCTAGAATTCTCCCACGTTTAATCCTTAGGGAAAATTTGAGGTAGCTAGAGTTTTCCGAAATCCATAACATGTCAAAATTACCCAAACTCCATAACTTTTTTTCTAGGAGGAATTTTTGAAAAGTTCAAAAAATAATCTGGTGTAATTTTTCACCGTCTATCCATGGGTGCAAAAAATTTACATATAACATTGAAAATTCACTTCAAAATCCCCATTTCCAAAATCCATAATAGGTGGATTTCTCCCAGACCCTCAAGATGCCTCAAAGTATTGCCTTCATCAAATCAAGTTTGGACTTAATTCCAAAAATAACCTCCCAAGAAGAGCAAAAAAGAAAATTTGACCAAGCCAAGATGCAGAGATGCAAAAGAAAAAAAAGAGGGTCCCCGCCTCTGATGGGGCATGTGTGCAAAAATTACACAACAAATGGTGAATATATTTGGGAAATGCTCCAAAGAATTTTAATGACAAACTGTAATCAAGAACCTAGAATCTCTAGTTTTGATCCTCACATCAGGTCAACCAATAAACTAAAGACTCAAAACCAATGAACAAGATAGCCCTTCCTGTGCTAGAAATCCAAGTGTGTGCAAATGTATTAATTTTCATCCTTCAACTACTGTAGGAAGCCATTCTTAGTCATGTTAAGCTATGTAAAAAAATTTCTAACTCCAAAAGCAACCTGGATAGAACCTCGTTGTCAATCAGGCGTCCATAGCTCAGATGAGGTTATCACTATGATTCTCCCAAACATAGCTCTACTGCCAACTAGGCATCCATAGCCCCAATAGAGATGTTCATATCCTCCTAAAAAGTTGAATTTTCTTTTAATTTTCAATATTTTCTTTTATTTTTCTTTCTTTCTTTTCTAATTTTCTCTTTTCATTCTTTTCTTTTCAACTTGTAAGCAACGAAGCTCACACTCAAGGCTAAGAATCACAGTGGCATTGAAGCAAAAATATAAGATTTTTCACTTAACAAGACTTCACAAAGATCCTACAACAACCTCAAGATTCTTAAGATGTTTGTAAGATGTAAGATTTGAGCACATTCAGGAACTAACAATATGGTGATGCTTTCGATCCTAAAACTAACCCAAATTCAAAGAAAGATCAAAAGGACAAAGGGTTGAGAAATATCAAAAATAACTCCTAAGATCAATCACAACAATGATGAATGCTACAAATGGACATATCCCCAATAAAACCAATCTCTACTTGATCAAGGACAAGCCCACAACTATACAAAAATAGTGCAATCTTCTAAGGAAATCAGATGATTTTTATACTATGAACATTCATTCACATACCTAATTACTGGTGCAATGTAAATAAGTTTCTATAGTTGAACTTAGCACAAAATAAGGCCCAACCTAACTTTACACAACAATCTACAATTAGCAAATTGCTAAAAGTATGGATCGAAGATCAATCAAACATTATTCACATTTCACCATCATTGCAAAAGAGTTGAAATCTAACATCTAACATTGAGTATCAAGAACAAGAAACCATAAATTGTTGAAGTTGAACACAAAGTTTTCCAAATCAACAACCCATTTGCATTAACTCCTCTAGAAATTACATAACAATTTCCAACTCTCTCTCCTCTCCTACAACTACTAAATCCTAGAATCTAACCAATCTGACCTCTGAAATCTAACCCCTTACAAACGAGAAGGCATTGACCTTTTATAGATATTACATTTTAGAATCAAAGGCTAGGATTTAATTCATTTAATGGCATAGATTGCACTTCTAGAAGCATCCAGTAGTTACATCAAGTTTGGTACATGTGATACATCATTATCCAATTACATACATTCTATTATAGCCAGGAGCAATAAGAAATCAACATCCTGCCACCTTGATATTGATAAAATTCTTGATTAGAGAAATAAAGTAGCATCACATGTCTTCCTTTGTTTGAAACATATCCTCCAACTGTAGATAGGTTGTGGCATAAATTCTTATGTAGGTGCATTTGAAAATAGTTTGAAGCTCCACCCCTTAAGCACACTTCCATATGTAGGTGTTCATTTAGACAGCTTGAATTTCTCCCATTTTGCACGTTTCCATATGCAAGTCCCCTTTTGACTTATTTAATCTTGAAAGACATATATCATCATTAGTAGCTTACATATTAAAAATCCCATCCGTAAGATATCCAAATGAAAATTTGAAATTTTTGGCCTTTTAAGAAAACTTTCCATTTTGGAAATTTTCCATTTTTGGGAATTTTCATTTTTTGAAAAAATTCCATTTCAATAATTTTTCATTTTGGGAACATTTTAAAATTTCAAGAATAATTTCCATTTTTGGAAATTTTCCGCTTCCGAAAAATTGCATTTTGGGTAAAAATTCCATTTTTCAAAAATTTCAGGATTTTTGATGGGTCTTGGATTTTCTGAAAATGGAAATTTTAGGAATTTTGATCTATCATGGATTTTGGGAAAATCCACCAGGGCTTGGATTTTCCCCAAGTTTAGTTCTCCCAGAAAATCCGAGGTAGCTTGGATTCTCCCAGGTTTAATCCTTAGGGAAAATTTGAGGTAGCTTGGCATCTTGGAGAACATCCATTTTAAATAAAATCCATTATCACAAGCCCTTGGTTGCATATCTCAAGGTTCACACTCCCAAAATTTTGGTACAACCTTTGTGCAATCTAATATGACTTCTTCCAAAACCACAATAGGTGCCTCCCATCCTTCTTGCAACCCATTTATCTCCACCCCCTCCACCATTCTACTAACCCAATGTGACTATTGGTATAACTCCTCCATCCTCTAAATCCATTTTAAGTCCCCATGTCCAATACTCCACCATTGACTATCCCATGCATACAAAATCCATTTTGGGCCCTTATAAGATCCCAAAATTTCATTCTATCTCTCGTCCTACACATCCCTTCATTCACCAATCCCTTATTTGTATCACCCATCACAAACATCCTACTCCTACAATCCCCAATTACAATCCACTAAGGCACACACCCATGCACCCCATCCAACATTCCACCTCTATCACGCTATTTGTATCCTCTCCACATAATCCATCTTCTTATGCCCATACTATTTCTATTGGAACCACTTTGGATGTCAAATAAAAAGTGTATAAAACCCAACATCCACCAAAATCTAAAGATTGTCATGTCCCCTCAAAACAACATGTTAATAAAGAAAATTTTAATCTCAAATCTAAATCTCATAGGCCACAAAGGCATACCAATGCAAAAACCAAAACCATATGGATCCTAAGGCAAAAAGAAATAATGATCCAAGAGAAAAATCCAAAATGGCATCCCAAGTTGCTAATCCAAAAGTTAAGAATCTCTATTCTCCATCTCCTTAGTCCATTTTGGGTCCTTATATCCCAAAATCCATTATCATCTTCTATTCATCATCCCCAAATCCTACACCCGCTTCTCATCCAATCCTTGAACACTCATCATGGTGTGTGTTAATGTTGGTCCTAAAAAAATTCCCCCATAACACAAGTCCATCATACACTTTCCAAAACCTCATCTCTTATCCCACATATCCCCCAATAAAATTCATGGCATTGCATAATCCACCCATCCTAACAAGGTAGTGTCAATATCTGGTAATCACTTCCAAATGGGATCCTATCACCTTAGTAAAAAAAAAATACTCAAGTCCTCCATCTCCCCTCCCACTCCTCCATCACCATCCTCATTCAAATAATCCTTCCTCTTCCCATCCAACATCTATAAACTTCCACACAAATTCAAAAGTCCAAATATACATAGTAAAGAGAAAAAACTATCCACTAGTGAAAACCTAACAAACAAACACTTTGGATAAGTATCGTGCTGAAAACGTAGCAAACATACATCATGTGTAATTGTAAATTCCCCCCACCCATTTACTCTTTATACTTGGGGACGAATTTCCTCTAACTACCCATCCATTATCTCATCCATCCCCCTACCTATTCCACCCATCATTTTTTATGCATTATAATTCCTCCATCCTAATTTTTATCTCAATAAAGATAGGAGTAACTGTCCATACATGCCTTGGACACCTCTTGTTATATATTTCCCCAATGCATATTTAACCCCATTATCCTCCCCTTCAATCCATTTGTCTTATCCACTCGTACCATTGCTACTCTCTATCCTCATGCTTCCTACCATCTAATCCTTCAACATACCTTCATATTCTTTATCCTCCCATCGTCCTACTATCCATCCTATCATGAACATCTTAGTGCCTTGTAATACATGACATATCTAGAGTGGGGCATCTTATTCCTCTGTGACATAGTCACTGGAGATCACATCCAATAATTCCCCTTATTTCCTATCCCAAACCTTCATCCCTCCATCCCACAATCCTCCCATCTCCCAATCTTTATCTCCCTATCCTCCACCCATGAATCCCTCCAACCACTTTATCCTCTCATCTTGCAATCCCTTGTCATTGGTATCTAGAAATAGGTTACCCCTAGGTAATTAGAAATGGAATTTATCCTATTAATGAATTGCTCCCATACAATCCAAATTCTTGTACAATCCACCTATACAATTTACATAAATCATTCAATCACATCCTTGGTCTTGTTTGTAGCCTTAATATAAGCCTTGATCCAAATTCAATCATCATCATCATTAGGATATATCCTTCCCAATCCTTGTACTTTTTTGAGATATATTGTTCCCACATCAACAACACTCCCTACATCATTAATCTTGGCTTTTCATCTTGGCTTACTTGTTTGTGTGCATTATCATTTGTCTTGCATATATATATATATATATATATATATATATATATATATATATATATATATATATCAGTCCTTCTAACCCACCTCTCACATCAATATCATGGTATTATACAACATATGGTTTCTTGAATCTTATATTTTTATATGCATGTGACACATTATCACCCTAGCTCCTTATACCTTGTGTATGCCATCCAATGCTATCATCAAATAAAAGTGCTCAACCCAATGCCACATAATGACACATTTCATTCATCTCTCTTTTCACTACCATTACCTCCTTATCCTCCCATCATCCATCCCTTTCGCTCTTCTATTTGATATCTTACATCCTCTCATCCATTTTGAGAGCATACCCATGTTCTCTTGAACTTGCATGTCCTATCAAGGGGGCATCTTTCATAATCTAACCATTTTATTTCAAGCGTTATGTTTTAATCTTCTTTGAAAAGATACTACTTCGTAACATCATCTCAAAGAGGGGAAAAATATAGACACCTAAAATTGACACTTTCTCAATCTTGATTATTTCTTCCATAATTGATCATTTAAATTTGATCAATTACCTCTATTCTCCACATCTATATTAATTAAATAATACTTGTATTATTTAATTAATATTTTCTGCTATTCCCCTTCTGCATCTAAAGTCATTTTCCCATTCATATCTAACATCTAGTCCTTGATAAATGATTATTTATGTAGCCCATATCCCCCTTCCTTCCAAAAAAGTATTTTTATTTATTTAATTGACCATTATATTTACTTTCCATAATCCACTCCCAGTCCTTTGTTATCTTCTAACTATCCTTTGATCATGTGCATATGGGACAACAAAATATTAAATCTTGGATTTGGCCAACCTAACTCCCCATAAATCCACTAGTCATAATGGGTACTTGCACATGGCAAGCGGTACTTTAAGGTATGACCAAGCATGGGGCAATCTTACTCTTTTCAATAAATATTAATTTTAATTTTTTCATATCCCTTGGAGTATGAACAAGCTAAATATTTCATTTTCTTAGAAATTTTCCAAGGTACCCTTTTTTTTAAATACCTAGGACCAAATTTTATCTATCCACTATTTCATATGTCCAATCCCCATCATTGATATTAATATTCAAACACAAACATCAAATTCAATAGTAACTATGTACACAACATTTTGAGCATACAAGAACAAGTTAAAATGATATTAACCTGTTATACCCAAAACACAAGAAAAACACAAACTAAGCTTAAGATTCAACAAAGCATGATGAAAACATGAAAGATAACACCAAATTAACCCTTGTTGCACCATAGTGTGGTGTTTGTACTCAAGAATTATGGATGTGAGGACTCTTGCCAATAGCATAACATTGCATTCAAGAAGTGTTGATCATAATGACTTGTACGACCTCTAATTTATAAATTTTTGGAGGATTGGGTGGAGAGCTAGGATGCAATTCAAGAATCAAGGGATGCTATGGGTCCTATGATTACTCTAAAAGGGGCACAACCACAAAACACACAAATGATGACACAAACCTATGTTGCTAATGCTGTCCAGAAAAATCAAAATAACTATGGAAGTTAAAACAATCAAATTCAAAGGAAGCATAGACAACCCAAACAATTCCCTAGAGGACATACATATAGTCCCTTGGGTGATCCTATTGAAGAAGTTCTTAGGAAATTCCTTTAGAATGGTGTCATCACACTTGAGGACCCCAAACCATACGACCTTGGGCAGTTTAAACCATCTTGGTGGGATGATAACGCATTTTGTGACTATCACCAAATAAAAGGACACAAAACTTCTTCCTATAGACAATTGAAAAATATGGTATAAGACCTTATTGAAAAGCATATGATTGAAGTCGGTGGACCATATTTTTCTTCTAATTCGGATCATACATTACACAAGAACCCACTGTAGGATCATGATTCTCAAAACCCTTCTACATCAAATACAAATAACAATAGTCGAGCCAACTATGCCCATATTGGATATGACTATTCTAGGGGACCTATCATACATCACATTAGAACAACTAATGAACATGTTTGCATAGTCTCCATTATAAAGGCCCCTAAATGTAATATCACCACTCGCGCCAGAAAGGTCACCATAGTCAGCGCTCTTCCCCCTAGACAACCAAAGATAACAATAGTTGGCCCATCCACTTTGCAGTCGCAATTATGTCCACAAAAAAAGCAATCCTAACCTAAGGGAAACTTTAATCTTATTTAATAGCTTGGAAAAACGCCCGTACAAATCTCTATTTTTGAGTTGTTACATATCTCGCCTCCACATAAGGCCATCCTAGATAAAACATTGCAAGAATCCTCTATTTCTCGAGATATTGATGTCATCCAATTCAAAGCCATGGTAGGATATCTCATGACTCCCCACCATATCACCTTTTTTGACCAAGACTATTTATCATCAAAATCCAACCATAATTATTCCCTTCATATCGAAGTTTGTGTTCATAAACATAAGATCAGATGAGTCTTAGTAGATGGCGGAGCAGGACTGAATATATGTTCCTTAAAATTGGTCAAGGCACTAGGCTTTTTTGATGCTTACATAGACACCACAAGAAGCATTGTTATGAAGGTATATGAGGATGAATAACATTCCTCTAGGGGTGTAATTACACTTCTAATTCGAGTCAGGCCAGTCATTGTTGACACCACTTGTCAAGTTCTGGGTTTGGACCTCCCATACAACATTTTACTCAGTCAATCATGGATCCACGCGCTGAAAGTCATCCCCTCCACATATCACCAATGTTTGAAGTTTCCTTTTGAAGGCACTGATATTACTATATACGAATCCCCTGATCTATTCCAATATTGTACCAACTTACGAGGTGTCTCAGAATTTCAAGTGCCTATCAACCGTGAAGCCTTGATGTATTCATCTTCCAAATTCATTGACCCATCAAGACTTACAAAGCCTTCCATGTCCACATCCATCACCACATCATCTCACTACATTGATCCATCTTCATTGACCAAGTCATACACTCCATTTACCCCACCATCAAACCCCAAGGTCCAAATTCATGACATGGGATGTGGAGAATATCATATGGATAATTTACTAGCAAACAAAAAATGCTAATGCCACTGATAGAGATCAAAATTCCAACATTTATGTCAAGAAAGTTATACAAGGAACATAAAAGGATGGTCGATCTTGGATTGAAACCTTTCGGGACCCTAATGACACATTGGAATTTGCCATATCTACTTACTCTAAAGCTTTTCATATATATTATAACCCCTTGTTTGACCAAGAATTTTACGATAACCCACTCTTTGAGCATGACCCCATTGAGGATATCCAATCATCATCCTTCCATCCCACCTACCCTAGGCTAGGATATGAATCTCCTATTGTCATCTCTACTTAGTCACCTTGCCAAGTCAGTAAGGATGTGCAAGCCTCCTTCAATGTTAATAGTACAGAAAAGGATAGTCCAAAATATTCCATTAATGGAATCACCACTCCCATTCATCCACTAAACATTCCTTCCACTTCACCTACTTCCCCCATTTCACACATTCCACTCACCTCATAGACATGGATCAACAAATCATAGCTCAAGAAAAGAATAAAGGAAAAGCTCCAATGAACAAGATATCTTTAAAAGCATATAAAAAATCAAAAGAAAGAAAAGAAGATCAAGAAAAGTCCCATAACCAAAATAAAAAGCTATCAGACAAAACAAAAATAAAATTCAAAAGAAAAAATGAGAAAAAGTCAATCTCAAAGTATGCCTCTCCATCAAAAATCACTGGAGGCATCTTTCAAGGAAAAAAGTCAAACAAAGCACTTGTTGATCCAAGGTCTCTATCCATGCCACTCTTACTCATACCATATACTCTATTCCATCCATCCATGTTTACATATCCATCATATCCCTCCATTGGAAATGTCTTTCAATGTATCTTTGACAACAACTCCTTGTACTATAGCTCATTGGTTGCCCAAGCTCCTTTTCGGTTGAGGCCTGATGGCCCACATAGTGTGCACATTAGGGATCCTACCATAGCCTCTTTCATTCATCACATCTATCATCCTTCATATCTGCCACTCATACTCCTCATCTAAATTAGGTCCTTTCATCCAGTATGGTCATCCACACAAGATCGAGGCATCGTTAGGACAGTCCATGGATCTAGAATTTCTCAATTTTATACCTAGCTTCAGAGAGCTAGGGAAAAAGTCCTGAAAAAATACAAAAAAATTGAAAAATACAAAAAAAAATCACCTTAATGAAAACCTGGTAAATAGGCATCCTGGTGACACCAAAAAAAAAAATGATGACAAAAATAAAGAGAAATAATTTGTCCAATAGTGAAAACTTGGTAAACAAGCGCTTTGGATAAGTACCATGGTGAAAACCTAGAAAAAAGGTGCCATGTGTAGTCATTCATTGTTGTGCCATCTACTGCCACTCTATCTACCTTTATCCCTAATGAACATACTCTTTCTGACATTCATCATAACACTTCACCTCGACATCATGACATTTTTGTCCATGGCTGACAATAGTTGAAATCAAGTCTTGCATATTGTCCATTGTCCATGCTAGTCATGTCTTTTCTTTACATTCCATTTTTCTAGGCTCATTCTCAACTTGACTAGGGGAAATTTTTTATCATAAGACTGTAGTGGGTACCACACATGATCCTAAAAATCATAAAATGTCCTAAAAGAAGACCTAAAAATCATAAAATGTCCTAAAAAAACCTAAAAATCAAAAAATGTCTTTAAAAAATACCTAAAAATTGAAAAATGTCCTAAAATTTTGAAAAAAATGTGCTAAAAAGACCTAAAAATTTGAAAATGTCCTAAAAAGACCTAAAATCATAAAATGTCTTTAAAAAGACCTAAAATTGAAAAATGTCCTAAAAATATCTAAAAATAAAAAAATGTCCTTAAAAGACCTAAAATTGAAAAATGTCTTAAAAATGTCCTAAAAGACCTAATTTTTTTAAAAGTCCTTAAAAAAGACCTAAAAATTGAAAAACGTCATGAAAAAAGACCTAAAAAACAAAAAATGTCTTGAAAAGAGACCTAAAAATTGAAAAACATCCTGGAGAAAACACAAAAATTCCAAAAAAAAGAGTCATGTCAGTCAACATAGTCACGTCAATTCAAGTCTTGATTAGTCTTTGTCATTGTTGAACTACGTTGTCTCTATGCATTTGCTACGTAGGCAAGGCTCATCTTCGAGCCCCCAAGACATTAGGTCAATCATAGTAGGTTTTTCAAAATAAGTCATGACTCAATCTTTGGTCAACAAGACAAAGTCATTGGTCGTGTCGAACTACGAGGTCTCTGAGTGTGACATAGGCAAGGCCATTTGTTGATGAGCCCCTAAGGCCACATTAGGTCAGTCCATTAGGGTTCATTGTACAATTTTCTCACACACATGAAATAATCTTTAAATTTATCATGGTCTTTGTCAAAATTTGAACAAACAATCTACCCAAGCGAACTTCTACAATCTGTCAATCAAGCATGATAATCATCTTGGCATATCAAAATCGGTCAAACTTAGTCAAACTTAGTCAAACTAGTCAAATATTGCTTACTCTATAGATGTGTCCTTCTGAAGGGTAGCTTGTCATTTAATTATGCCCTACGATGTGTCCTTCTTAGGCATCATCATGGTCATCTAGAATTTTGAGGATTCTCATGACATTTGAGATACAATCCTCTTGAAATCGACATCATTCTGGATGTATCCTTCCCGAATTTGACAGTATTGATATCAACATCATTTGGGATGTGTCCTTCCTAAACTTGACATCAATTCGGCATCTTGACACCAACATTGTTTAGAATGTGTCCTTCTTGAACTTGACATCAATTTGACATCTTGACATCAACCTCATTCGGGATGTGTCCTTCCCAAATTTGGTATCCCTCTAGCATTGACGTCATTCAGAAATTGTCCTTTCTGAATCTAACATATCGACATCATTCAATATGTGTCCTTCCTAAACTTGACACCAATTTGGCATCTTCATATTGTCAACCCTGGCATTTTGACACCAAGACATCCCACATTCCACCACACTTGACAAACTTGACATTTTGACATTCAGATACTTGGCAAGCACTTGGCATTTAATTTTATGATGTTTGTTTTGTCTTTTGACAATCTTGGTGCTAGTTCCTCGAGGATATCATGACAACAGGATTTACAGGAGCAATGACATTTCATGATTTGTCTTGCCTATCTTTACTGTTTGTGGTTGATTATGACAAAAAGATTGGGGAAATCACTCTCTTAGTATGAGTCATGATCATCCTTGTTTGTGATTACTTGTCATGGTACAACCTTGCACACCTTGGTCTATGTCATATCATGGTGTTTGTTGGCCATTACAATAATCTTCCCAATGATGATAAATATAAAAATGTAAGCATGAAAGTTGGTTCCCTTATCATTTTTCATCTAGCTTTCCATCCTCATCCTCCTTTCTCTTCCATGCTAATATCCATCCCCTTCCAAGGTAACATTTATTCTATCCTTCATCCTCTAGTTTTATCATCCATTTCGAGAGCACACTCGTGTTCTTTGAACTCACCTGTCCTCTTGAATGGGCATACATAACCCTCCTCATCATTCTTCTTTCACTAGGGCATATTTCAGAATTAAATTTCTTTGACACAATGCGATGAACTACATTATGTCAAAGAGGGGAAAAATGTAGACAATGAAAAATGTCCTAAGCTGCGATTGTCATTTTTCTTCATCCTCGTCCTTAGATAATTGAATAATTTTAGTTATTCAATTATGTTTGATCATATTCCTCTATTAATTAAATAATTTTTAATCATTATTTAATTAATTCACTTTCTAATCTTTATTCTATCTTGATCGATTAAATAAACTAATTGTGTCACTAATTTCTCTCTCTTCTTCAATAGTTAAATAAATTATTATTTATTTAGTTATTTTGTCACCTTTCATCTATACTTAAATAATTATTAAAATTATTTAACTATCCCATACCTCCCCTATTAAGTCATTAATCTAAATTAATTATTTAAGGTCTAATTTTCATCTCTCCATTTAATTAAATTGATAAATTTAATTAAATGCTCCTCTTTTCATTTTCTCCAAATAAATAATTTGAATAAATTATTTATTTTCCACTTGTCCATTTCCTCTACTCCATTTTTGAATAAATAATTTAAAATAAATTATTTATGCACCACCTGGTCAAAGATATTTTATCATAATCCCCTATCATAAAATTCCATTTTGTCATAGCTTGCATGTCTTGCATGTCTTGCATGTTTGTCATAGTTGTCAGGTGTCATAGCTTTTCCATGGATAACATATTTTCGGTGCATCAATTCTAGACCGTTGATCTTGGCATCTTTTTTGAGACTTAATCTCAACCATCCATTTCATAACATCTCTCTCATGCATTCCCATCCATTGATCTTGGAATATTTCTAGAAGATTAATCCCAGCTGTCGATTCAAATGGTTGTCTATAAAAGCAACCTTCCTCCTCCATTTTCACCTTAACAGCTAATTGTCTTCAACTTTCTTGCTACCATTTGTAGGTTTTGCATAAGTATTTCAACAAATCTAAGGGAAAAGTTGCATAACAAGAAGAAGGAGAGCAAGAGAAGGAATCAACTACAATATGGGGAGTGTTTTATTTTGTTTGCTTTCATTTTGATATCTCCATTTTGTTTGTATTCTCTTGTTGACGTGGTTTAATAGCTTAGTAGTGTTGGCTGTCACTTTGTCTATGCTATTTTATTTTTAACCCCATCTTACATATATATTTTATATAAAACAATTAAATTATATTTATTATTATATAAAATAATGTATAGGTTATATTATTATTATATATTATTATCTTCAATAAAAATTATTAAATATAAATATGAAAAAGAAAGATTAGGAAATATAAATTATCTTTAGAGAGATTAGGAAAAAGAAAGAGAGATAGAGGAGGAGACAATTCTATATAGATAGAAGTATATATACTAACACTTGCACCTAAAGGAGGTTCAAAGATTATGCCAATAGAAAACTATATGTATGCTAATATGTTAGAGAGTATGTGTTTGCAAATTCTAGTTCTAGGTGCAATTAGATTAAACAATTACTAATATGTGCTAAATAATGGAATGAAATAAATTTAGACAAATCTAGATTTTGAAGGCATTTAATCCAAACGCATAAACAGTTAAAGAGAAATTTATAACTAGACACAGTAAATTACTTAGGCCTAAGATTAGTGTGATGAATATAATAGTTAATACATAAAATTAAAAAATATATATAACAATATATTATTATATAATAAGAATATAAAATAAAATTATTAATAATAATATTAAAAAAAAACCATTTTTTAAATGACCTACCTCATGTACTACACAAATGTATGAAAAAAAAAACCATTTTTTTCCTAATTCACCTTCCACACCTCGTCGGGGTACCCATTGCACACCAAGGTGCAATTGCTAGTTTAAATATAGTCATTCTCAAGGAAAATGGCATACTAACTTAAGTTGTGGCATCCATGTTTGGGGAGAAACTATTAATTTTCCACTTCATATTAAATACAACTTGCTGTAAAATGCAAGATGTAGTTTGATCTCATGAATATTGTGCAATCCACATGCCATCCACATTTGAGGAGAAACTATTAATTCACCACTTCATGTTAAATACAACTTGCTATAAAATGCAAGATGTAGTTTGATCTCATGAAGATGAGAAATTATTTATTAACCACTTCATATTAAATACAACTTGTTGTAAAATACAAGATGTAGTTTGATCTCATGAATGTTGTGCAATCCACATGCCATCCATGCTTGAGGAGAAACTATGAATTGACCAATTCATATTAAATACAACTTGTTATAAAATGCAAGATGTAGTTTGATCTCACAAAGAGGAGAAACTGTTAATTTGCCACTTCATATTAAATACAACTTGTTGTAAAATGCGAGATGTAGTTTGATCTCATGAATGTTATGCAATCCACATGCCATCCACATTTGAGGAGAAACTATTAATTCATCACTTCATATTAAATATAACTTGATGTAAAATGCAAGATGTAGTTTGATCTAAGGAATGTTGTGCAATCTACATGCCATTTGCATTTAAGGAGAAACTATTAATTCATCACTTCATATTAAATACAATTTTTTGTAAAATGCAAGATGTAGTTTGATCTCATGAATGTCATGCAATCCACATGCCTTCCACGCTTGAGGAGAAACTATTAATTCGCAACTTCATATTAAATATAACTTGCTATAAAATGCAAGATGTAGTTTGATCTCATGAATGCTATGCAAACCACATGCCATCCACATTTAAGGAGAAACTATTAATTTGCCACTTCATATTAAATACAACTTGCTTTAAAATGAAAGATGTAGTTTGATCTCATGAATGCCATGCGATCCACATGCCATCCACGTTTCAGGAAAAACTATTAATTTGCCACTTCATATTAAATACAACTTGTTGTAAAATGCAAGATGTAGTTTGATCTCATGAAAAGGAGAAACTATTAATTCACCACTTCATATTAAATACAACTTCTTGTAAAATGCAAAATTTAGTTTGATCTGATGAATGCTATACAATCCACATGCTATCCACTTTTGAGAAGAAACTATTAATTTTCCACTTTATATTAAATATAACTTACTGTAAAATGATCTCATGAATGTTGTGCAATCCACACACCATCCACTTTTGAGGAGAGACTATTAATTTTCCACTTCTGTAAAATTCAAGATGTAGTTTGATCTCATGAATGTCGTGCAATCCACTGGCGGCAAATAAAACTACATTAAAACTTAAATTTTGACTATGTATAAAAATAAATAGGCAATATGACTTGAATCTTCTTACATCCATTTTGGAAGGTCCAGCTTAAAGATCACACACTAAGCATTGATTGCTTAGGTGGCTCCTGTGGAGCCCATTCAATTCGTTACATGTTTCCGTTCACTTAAATTGTTCCATAGATTGTCACAATCAACAGTCAAATCACTGTTGCATAATCTAGAAACAAATTCAAATCAAGGTTGACATGCTTAGGATGTTTGAATGGATTAATAGAATGAGAGCCTCTCATGGAATGTCATTATTGTAGTGAAAAAAAGGCATGGGAGGTAGCCACAAACAAGTTTCCAACTACATCAGCTTGCATTTTCTAGCATACTTCCAGCTTGCGCTGAAATGGGAGCTTTGAAACAAAATATAGGTATCCATAGAAGCATAAAGGACAGATAAATTTTTAAAGATATTGTAATTAGAAATACTCTAATAAACATGTATGTAAAATGTGGAAGCATAGACAAAGGGCATGAACTGTTTGACTGAATGCCTCAAAGAAATGTAGTCTCAAGGATTGCCATGATTGCAGAATATCTGAAATGTATACACAAGTTTAACAGAATGGCTCGAATAAACACTTTCCCATGGAATGCCCTAATTGCATATTATTTACGAAGTCAAATTTGAAAAGAAGGCTTTAGGAACTTTCAAGCAAATGCAACTAGCAGATGTAAAGATAGACTCTGCGATCTTTGCAAGCATCCTCTTAGCCTATTCCAAAATGGGAGCTTTGTAAGAGGGTGTGGACATCCATCAAAGCATAAAGGATAGAGCAATTTTGTCAAATGTTGTAGTTGCAACTGCTCTTCTAGAAATGTATGCAAAATGTGGAAGCATAGACAATGGGCGTGAACTATTTTTGAAACCACACTTCTTACATCTCTATTTTATTTTTTATTTCTTAATGTTTTTTTTAATCTATCCCATTTTTCTAAAATAATTGGGCACTGCTTGTAGCGGTGACAATTTGCACTGATCCAAACGATGGGCATGCATGGGTGCATGGATACCCTTCATCGTTTCTCTCCCCCGTACCAACACTGTCCGTGCAGCACTACCAACTCTGTGTGTGCCGAGTAAAAGTTAACATAATACTCTTATCTTTATTTTTTTTATTAAATATTTTTATATTTATTCTATGTTTTTCATTCAAAACTTTCAATATTTAATTATAATTTTAAAATTATAAAAAATATTTAAAATATTAATAAAATTTTATTTTAAAGTAAAATATATATAAATACATAGTATAAAAGTATTTAAATTTCAAATTAATTTAAATATTAAATTTTGATTTTATTTTTAATATAAATTAATACTATAAATTTTAATAAAAAATAAGTTTTTATTTTTAATTTTTATATTTTATTATGAAATATTTAAGATAAAATAAGATAGAAAGTAAAAATATTTAAATTTCATATAAAATATTAAAATATTGTATATACTATTTCTTTTAATTTAATTTAAATATTCAAATGTTAATGTGTTTAATATAATTTGATATTTGATATTTTGATTTAAAAATAATAATTTCTAAATTTTTAATTTGAAAGACAATAAATTAACAAATAATGTATTTAACAATGTCATAATTAATTAACTCATTGCAATAATATTAATAATGTAAAAACTTGAATAAATATAATAGTTTAATATTGTCATCTCTTTAGATGGATGTGTTTAAGATAACCATAATATTAAATTTTGAGATGTTGATGTATTTAAAATAACTATAATATATTATTAAGAGCTTGTGAAATAAACTAGCATACATATATTAATTAATAATATATATAAAATACATGGAGAGTTATCACAAATTTTTTCTTTTTATTTTTTAGTTCGAGAACTATAGGCACAACCAAACTTTAACTAGTTATTAATACTCTCATTTTAACCAATGAGAACTTGAGTAAATTTTTTATTTGAATTTTTTCAATCTATTTTTTTTTTTTTTAGACTGCAGGAATCGGGTAGCACGACCCCCTATAAACTGCAGTGCGCCTGGTAAACTTTTTAACGTGACCGGCAGCGCTGGTGCGACACGCCCTCCGGTACCACGGGACGGGGGAGACTAGAACTCGTGACCAGCAGAGCCGCAACGGAATTACTTAGCCAACCGAGCTAGGGCCCCCGCCCGAATTTTTTCAATCTATTATTATCAATGTATAGATGCAAATTATATAACAAAATATATTTCAAAAATTAATTCTCTTGATTATTATGATTATTATGGAATGGTGGGTAATTAAAAAAATATTCAACTACTTTTTAGAAAAAAAATTGAACTCTTCAAAATTTATTTACTTGTTTTTAAATCTTATTTACATTTGTATTCTAATAAGCATTTAAAAATAGTTGTTTAGTTAACTACATCATATACAATAAAGATATGTTTAACAAAAATCAACTTATAATTATAAAACACTATTTTACATAAAAATAATTATTATAAATTAATAAGTCTGGACCATAATTGCCTACAAAGTTTGGACCATCAGGACAATTAATCATAGTTGTGATAATAGTGTAATGGTTCTATTTATTTATATTTTTTTTTCACTTCATTAATATAACTTAAACTTATTTAAATTATTTATTTTAATGTTCACAGTAATATAATTTAAATTTATCAATTTAAAGTTTACTGTTAACTAATATAAGTGGTAATAGTGCTTTAAATAATTTATTCAAATAAGTTTAAATCAATTATTTAAATAATTTATTTAAACTTTAATCTTTTATATGCAAATAATTTACTAATTTGTTTATTATTTGATTTAATATAATATAATAAATTTATAAATTTAAACAATTATTGAATTAACTGTCTTTATTGGTTTAATAGTGATTTAATTGTTTATTTAAAAACTTATTTTTATATCAAATTATTTAAAACTTTATAATGTAAATTTAATGGTTTAATATAATATTGAATTTAGTTTTAAATAAGAATGTGGTTTATACAATTTATTTAAATTCTTAATAGTGTTTACCTTTAAATTTTAATACTTACTAAAATATCACATTCTTATTTAAATAAATTATTTCAAATTGATTAACTTATTTTTTATATTAAAATGATTCTTAAAGCAAGTTTTAAAATATTTAAAATTTTATAAATAAATTATTTACTATTCACTTAAATTACATTTGATGCATTGTACAAATAATTCAATAAATTATTTAAATAATTTTTTAATAGTGGTTTAATAAATTATTTAAACCACTATTAATAATTTATTGAGCATATAAATAAATTATATAAATCAATATTAATAAAAAAATAGAGATGCAATTTTTTTTGGATGGATTTTTAGGAATAGTAGGCAAAAGCTTTTTTTTTGCAATTTTTATAGGGTAGTTTTTAGGCCACAACACAACTTTTAAATATTATGATTTTTTATTGGGAATTTACTAATTTAACAAGAGCTGCAGGGCAGCGAAGTTCCTGCCATAAAGTTTTAAAATAGTTATGTTTTAAAAAGTTAGAATTGAAAAAGGGATGCACAAGTTTGAAATATGTTTGATTTTATTGACAAAACAATGAATAATTCTATTGTTGTTTGGGTAATCCTGCAATCCATGCCTACCATAATAGCAAAGGCACAAAATTCAAGCTTGATAACCCCCCTTTTGAGGAATAAGAAAGATAAGTTATGTTCAAAAAGTTGTAGATAAAAGCTTTTGTACAAATGAGTTTCAGTTTGCTTAAAATTTTCATTTTACATAGAGTTTGTTTAAAGTGCTCTTATAGGTGGCTAATGTCTCCAAAAAATGCCTTATGATAGGAAATCATATTTTTATTTCATTCAGTAATAGATAAATCATTTATAAGTGTCATAAAAAATATAATGTGAAGTCCAATGCAAAATGCCTAGATCAAAGATCAAAAATCTGAATGAAATCATATTTTTATTTCATTCAGCAATAGATAACTCATTTATCAAGTGTCATAAAACATATAATGTGAAGGCCTGGATCAAATATTAGAAATATGAATAGAACTCATATGCTTGTTTTGTTGATTATAGAGTAGAGGACAAAAGCATTGCAATAGTCATTGGACCAAGACCACAAGGTACATGATTAATTGTTGAAGCTATTCTTGAAGCCTCTTCATAGGAAACATGATAGACTAATTGGTATCCTCTGTTAGCACAATGATCCTGCAAAAGTGGAAACAATAGTTTTAATCTAGCACGAAGCCAAAGTAAACATATCATCAAATACATGTAAATTGTTCTCCATGTGCATAGAACAAAAGTGATAGTGAATAAAAAATCCATGAGTAGAAAAGTTATAATTTTGTACATTAAGTAATTGAGTTGATCAGGTACAAAATTGTACATGGGGGAAAAGATGCTCTTATCCAAGTAGCTCAAGAAATAATGAGTACACAGTAGCCTTGAATGTTATTTGGCAATGTAGGTAACAAAAAAGATAGAGTTTGTAGCATGTATCAAAGAATTTTAAGTCTTCAAAGCATTTGAAGGTATAAAAGGGTTGAGTCTATGTATCAAAAATAGGGGTTGCTTATCAAAAATAGGGGTTGCTTATGCTATGCAATTTTCTTTCTATCACTCCTGCAAGTTATGCAATCCATCTTAATAAGAGATCCTTAACTAAAAGAGTTGGATTCATGTACAACAGAGCGATAAGATGGTACACTTAAGGATGGACATACGTCTGTTGAAAAAGATAATGTCCATATCATATGCATAGCAACATACAAATATAGTATCTAATCTAGGTAGAGAATATGGTATAAATATGAAAGATTATGAATGATGTAGGATTAGAATACAACTAGCATATGGAAACCGAAATATAAATATGTACAGAAAAGGTACAAAAAGAACATAGAAAATTTGAAATAGCATTTATATAGATGGAAATATGACTTAGAATAGTGGAAACTAAAAGAGAGACTACTTAATACAGCCTTCAGATACAGTCAGATACATCCTTAGCTTATGCAAGTTATATCATACCAAGATCCATGGTAGATACATAAATGGAGGTGTATCCACTATATCTAAATAAATATGTTGGAAAAGTAACTCCATAGTTCATGAAGACCCAAAGAGCAGGAATTACTGGGCCAAATGTAAAAAATAGCTCTACAAAGTACATGAAAACCTTTACTACACTCCTAGAAAAGTAATAAAGGGCAATGCAACTTATCATACTTCAACTCATACAATGAAGATTGAAATCATTATCTATTAAATGGAAATCTACTTGGGAAAAAAGCAACAAATCACAATAGGCAGGAACTTTGTAATTATTCTATATCCTATATTTCATCAAGTCTAAAAAATATAGGAAACGATTCAATCATCAAATATCTTATATTCTGCCAAAAAAATAAGTTTTAAAACATAAGAAAACTACAACTATCACCTTTTTTCTTTTAATAAGCTTATTCTCTTCTATTCTTCCAAAAGAATAAGTTTAACATAAATAAACTATAGTTATTACCTTTCTACTTATAATTAGCTTATTCTCTAACTTTGCCTTTGCCTGAGATTGTCGCCATTTACATAGACAGGTTCGTCAATTGTATCTAATGGAGGGTAATGGAAGACTAGCTTGTTGCATCAAAAGAATATGAGGAGGAATCTACATATATTTCACCAATGAAAAGGGTTAAATAGATAATGGTAACTAATAATGATGTAAACCATCAAAATAGCTCTTGAAACAAATTATTTATTTTGCAATAAGGAAATTTTGTGCCATAAGCTAATAATGTGGATAAACAACACAGTTTAAACCAATGACAAAATATTTACAAAAAATACAGGTGACCACAAATTTAAATAAAAGAATACCATTTTTGGAGCATATGTAGCAATGTAGCTTGCATAGTAGGAATCTGGATACGAAAATGCAACTTGAGCCTTGCACAAAGGATCGCTTCCCTAGAAAATGCCATCATAATTTCAGATATAACAGCTAATTTTTTTCCTCCTTTGCCACTTTTGAATTCCACCTACAAAGGCCTCTCTCTCAAAATTCTCTTCGTCAGCTTTGGAGTGGGTAAGAACCCCATTAGATTCCACATTTTACCAATCAAAAAACATATTGTCAATCTAGGAAATCAAGTACTTGTTATTCATGTAAATTTTATTCAATGCTTTGTACGAAGCTTCAACATCTTACTCAATCATAGAAATTTTAGCTGAGAAAGCACAATCTATATGACCAACACCACATACAGCCAACACAAAGAAATGTACAACCAAAATCAATGGTCATGGATTGAGGCCAGACAACAGGACCACAGGTCTAGTTGAAAACACACCTCCCAAACTTAAATAGTCTAAACACGCTTGTTGCATCTCTTTCATTGCCAGATCAGGTTATGCACAGAAGACCTTATACAAAGCACCTACCAAAGTATTTATAGTTGATGCAATAGGCTACATAAGACACAATGAAAGCTCCCTGGAATTAATACCAAATAATAGAAAAAATAGAATATTTATACAAAGAATAAGGCTAGAGGTAGACGTACTTTTGATGAAAAATTCATAGTCTTTGAGGATACATCTGCACTATAAGGCTAGAGGCAGAAGTACTTTTGATAGAACAATTCATATTCTTGGAGGATATATCTGCACTATACTTTTAGTCTTCTTGAACCTTTTTGGCTTCCCAAGCTATGGTCTGGTGATAAGTTGTTACCTGTATCTATTTGAAACTTGTAAAAGCAAACTTTTAATACTTGTATTTAATTCCTTGTTGAAAACTTTAACCTTGATAATCTGCATAATAGCAATTTTTCCATGGCAGCCATGCTACATGAGCCACAGTCAAGGTGGTCACCATTTCAAATTCAAAAGTAGATGTATTAGAACATCTCAAATGAAATCTTAGGCTAACTATTACTATCTACTAAAGTCATATTTGAAGTCAGCATAAATTAAAATCTGTGCTAAGTGAATTAGTAAAGTGAAATCTCTACTAAGTCAATAAGTATAGTAATGCATTTTAAAGAACAAAACTAATAATAAATACATCCAAAAACATAGTTACAACACCATAAAACATTTTTGGTCATAGAAAAAAAGCAAGTGTGGGAAGAATTTTTTTATGTCAAACCAATGAAAGCAGCAAAGACGTGAATAAGTTTTCCATTGAAGGCAATCAAAACAGTATTCACTCACATTAGTGTTTGTTAAATCAAGGCTGATAAAACTTAAAGGTTGTATAGTAAAGTTTTGTACCAAAAGAAACAAAATTAAAGGCTTTTGTAGCTAAGTATGACAGATTGTTTGTGTAATTGTAATTTGTGCAAACAATAAGAGAGTCATTGTTGGAGAATTCTCATAATGAAATTGTTAACAGAAAGTGTGAAAGTTCCTTGCAATTGGAATCTCCATAATAAGAACACTGTAGACGAGATGTCTTCTTTGTATTGCTCATATGTTATCTCTTCAAGCTTTGGAAAAAATTGTTTAAGCAGTTGTCCACTTAACCAACAGTCAATGTTTCCTTCTTTCATACACAATGTGCAAGCTAGATTGTGGCGGAAGGAAAGGTGAGTATTTTTTTGCAGAATATGCAGTTGGTAGATCCTTTTTCAAGACACTTGTCCAGAAGCATGGAGTGATGACATGTGTTACAACAAGGTTCAAAGGGGGGCAAGTGGACATTCTTTGGTTTCAACGTCCCAAGTACCTATCAATAAGAATAACATGTTATGTATTATGTAGGGAGCTAAAAATATTTAATAAATGTGTTATATAAATGTAAAAATAAAATTCTTAATTTTTGGGCTCTTGCCTGAATGTTTGATTTTGCAAGGGTTTTCAACTGTGCTCGCGTACATGCATCATTGAGCTCCTCAAAGAATGTTGATTGTGTTGCATGCATTAGATTTGAGCCTTGTGGACCAGTTCTAACTACATTTTTGAAAAGGAGCAGTGGCATCTCTATTTTTTAAAACATTTGATGTAAAAATGCACACAAATCGGTGTAGGTAGTTGGGATAACAACCTACAAAAGAGAATTGTTAATTAAGTTAAGCAAATAAGTTCAGTTGCATATGAAAATAAAAGGAAGATGGTTAGGTATTTATAGTTGCCATGTCTTCTTGGTGGTCTCCATCTTTCACATTTACTTCAAACTAGATTTTGTTGTAATGATAAGATGTCACTATTGCTCCAAATGAGCCAATAGAATAGTTGTAGTCTTCTTGTATTAATTGGGAGATAGAGACATTTGGAGTTAATCTATTTTTTTGCAAATAGTCGGTACACTCTCTACTATGCTTCTACTTGTTAAGGCAAGGCAATAGTCTACATCGGCCCTTTCATATTGAGTTTTATTTTTTATTAAAAAGTTTATGATGCAAATACTAGACCCAACGAACATTCGAGGAAAAAATATATGTATCAGATTGTTGCTAATGTTTATAGTAATAGTCATTTGACCATTGGCATCTACTAAATCCACATGTATTATTTCTGCCTTTTTTTGGGTGTTATTTTTTGTAGAAGCAGGACCATACACGACAAGTACATCACCTTCGAATACTGAACCAGTTTGCTCTGTGGAAATTTCCAATATTGTACTAGGTTTTTGGTTTGTTGAAATTAGACTGTCAAAAATACATTGTGTAGTTAATTATGTATTTTAAATATGCATTATTGTTGTGAACATTCTAGGATAGAAAATGATAATTATTATTAATTATGTGGATGAGATTTTTCACTATGTATGATGTAGTTTGTAAACATATTTCAAAAAAGTACAACCATATACATAGAATTTTTAGTAATTATGGTATGAAAGAAGAGTACTGAAAATTAATACCTTTGGTTCTTATTTTCAGTAATCATTGTGGTTGGCGATGTGCTATTTAGTTCAATAGTTCTCAACAGGCTGTAATATGAAATGAAATTGTTAGTCATGAAAACTATAGATGTTACTATTTAACATTTCATTATTTTGGAAGAGTTGACAATTGTTACTATTTTGTTATGTATTCTTATGTAGTTGCTGAAGATGTATGCTATTCTTAATTGTGTGAACATAAATTAAAGTTTTTTGTCTATGTTGGTGTATATAAAAATCTATGGAAATTGTACTTCTATATACATAGCTTATTCATAAAAATAGGTAGAGGAGAAGACTTATAAATAAGTACCTTTCTTTGTTGCTTTCAATGTTTATTCTCGTGGGAGAGGTGGTATTTAGTTCAATGTCTTCCAAGCACCTGTAGCAAGAAATTAAATTGTTAGTCATGTAATTTGTGGAAAATACTATTTAATGTATAACTAGTTTGGAGGAGATGACATGTCTTACCGTTTTCTTATGCGCTCTTTTTTAGGCACAGAGAAAGAATCATCTAGATCATCTACATCAAGGTCCTCTTGACTGATTTGCATGCTTTTGAAAAAGTTGCACAATACATTTTTTTTACTTGTATAGTAATCTATTGTTAAAGTAGAGTTTTTCCTATCACATTTTTTATATGTTCCTTATATAATTGGAAATTATTTTGTAATTGTTTTTTCGCTAGTATAAATACCTTTCATCTGATGTCATATTGGTTGTATGCACAATTGTTGTTGGAGTGTTGTTAAATTTGACAATGTCCAATTGGCTTTGAGAAATAAAACATGTTAGTCAAGTATGGTTTTTCAAAAGGATATTTTCTTAAAAGAAAAAAATTATGTATGTTTTCCATGTAACTTACTCTTTATTTGTTCCATGTTGTGATGTTGTAGGTACTCTAGTAGATACTTTGTATTTCTCACTATTCATTATTGCAAGTCACCTGCAAACAAATATTTGCTAAATTTTTCTTTATATGAATAATGATGTGTATAATAGTAATAGTAATGAATTTAAGTACCTTTTTTTGAGTAAGAATTAATGTATGTAGACAATAAAATATTTTTTCAAATAAAATTGTTGTATTTGATTACCTTTTCTAGAATGCAAAGCATGGCTAGATGATGTTGGCAACATGGAATAGAAGAGTGTCATGATCTGTCCAGTAGGACTCATATCTTTGAATGTTTGTTGTATTTTCATAATTATTTGTCCAAACATGATCAATAATGGTCCTTGACAAAAGTTTTGTATTTTCCTGTAATAAGGACAACTTGTGTATTTCCATGTTCTCTTTTAGCATGTCTACTTTTTTTGAGGTGTTGGAAATGTCAATGTTAAAATCACCTACAATGTAAATAAGCCTTCCAGTTGGAGCAATTGTCATTGCTTTGTTAACAATTTTTATGATATTAGTAAGTGATGTTGTTGGTCTAGCATAGATATTACAAATATAAAGACTTTGTTTAGTAAATATTAGTGTACTCAATATTGCTTCAACATTGTCTTTTGTAAGTGGAATTGCATTTGCTACTTGTATATGCTTTTTTGTGCAAGTAATTATCCCATGTATATGGTATGTTGTAGAGCAATTATATTCTGATAATGCATCATTTTTTAAATTTGTTTCTAAATATGTCTCTTGCAGACAAATAATGTTCGATGACATTAAGTCTTTGTCATGTTCAATGTCTTGTTTGTGTGGCTGGAAATGACAAGTGTTTAATGTAGATATGGTAATACATGATGTTTGATATTTGTAATATGTGTCATTTTATAGAGTCCACTTAGCTATTAATTCTAACCGTGTCATTTCATCTATGATTTCTCTTCGTACTTTAAATTTTTTTGTTGTTAGAGGGCTTAACAAAAACAATGTTTCTATTGTTGATGTACAAGAAAGGGCTGTGTAAGTTAACCCATGTTGGTGTACTCCTAATGGTTGAAATGCAAGCCCATGCATTGTAATTCCTTGTGATCTTTGTATTTTTCGAGCACATGCTAATTGTACGGGGAATTGTTTTCTAATGATATTTTTATGTTGAGCATTTAGTTTGAAGATTGGTTTGGCAAGTCAGAGTATTGGTACCCATCCATTGTTAATATATGTTTGGTTTAAATGTGATAGCTTTGTGGCTTGAGCTTTTCCTATATGACGATCATTGAACTCAATCCATATAATGTCAATGTCAGCATGATGAGTATATGTTTTGAATATTCCATCTGATCCATTTACGAGACCATCCTGTGTATCATAGTTTCCACTATAAATTTCAACTAGTATGTCTTTTTTTAACATAATATGGTTAGGTAGATTTGTATTATTTTTGAACAATTGTTCTACATTAACAAAATTATCATGTTCGTCAATTGCATTGATTCTTATTAGTTCTCCAGGAAGAGAAAATAATATTTTCTGATTGTGTGCATTAACATCTTTTCTCTTGTAAAAAAGGAATGGAAATGTTGGATCAGTAGGTGTAGGACGTAAGCATTTGTTATTTAGGTATGCTATGTCACTATCTGTTTGAGAGCTTGTTCGTATTCTGTTTAGAATTTTGATGAAGATTTCATCTTTTTGTCTCATTGTTGTTTGCAAGGTATAGCATTTGATGTTTTCCCAGAAATTGTATGGAACTAGCTAGGTGTCTAAATTTACAGTTTGGAACACTGGACAGTCATGTATAGGTTCTGCTTGGTAGAAATCACCACAAAAAAATGTCTAAACCACCAAAATATTTAGTAGGTGTTTGCATAATGTCACATAATCTTTTATTTATGCAACACAAGAGTCTTGCTCCAACTAATGAGATTTCATCAATAAGGATAATACACAATTGTTGATATTCTTTAGTCAATATATCTAATTTGTCTGAGCTTAATGGAATAGTAGTGGATTTGTTAAATGGTATGAAAAGTGCAGAGTGCAAAGTTGTGCCTCCAATATTGTAAGCCGCTTTACCTGTGTATGCAAGTAACAAGCCTTTTATCTTATCTAGATCACTATCAATAGAGTTATTGTATATACGTAGTAGGCCTTGGTATATAGCTTTGGCAATGAATTTCTTTCTTGTTCCAGCACCTCCTGTTAGAAACAAATGCAATGGTTCAATTAATTTATTTTGTTTTTTTAGTAGTATGTCCTTTACTATGGCTTGTTGCTCTTTGTTTAGCATTCTTCAAAGATTGTAGTATTATGTGTTGTCAGCTAAGTTTGGATGCTTAGCAATTTCAAATGGCCTTCTAATTTGTTTGTTGTAGAATTTAAGTTTCAATGTGTTTAGATCCGATTGCAAATTGTATTGTTCATTATATTCACTATTGAAATTGTGAACATTGTTTGATTCTTTATAGTTCTCGTTTTCAATATTGACATCATTAATAGCCTTGTCCAAATCACCCCATAGCTCATTTATATGGTACGTGTACTTTTCTGATTAAGTTTTACTATTTTTTCTTTAGCAATGAAAGCCTCTTCCCATGTTGTGAAGCCTCTTTTCAACATGTTTTCATCTATGGAAAATGGGACATATAGTAAAAGTTGTTCCCTATAATAGTTTTTGATGTCAACATGTTTATTGTATCTTATATATCGAATGATTTGTGGTCTCTTTATTTTCTTTAATTGTCCTTTCCTTCTGCTGTATTCTGCGACAAATTCTGCTAGACAAACATTTGGCAATATTTGAGGGCATGCAATGTAATGGTCAATTAAATTTTTACAAGCAACATTTTGTGAATCATCTGGCTCATTTTTTAGTTGTGTGGAATTTTTCAAAACAAATGTACGGTTTTCAACAGTTGATGTGTCTATGAATATACATTTCCTTGAACTATAGTTAAGAGGAAGTGAAAGCACAATGTGTACATCTTGCTGACTAGACATTTGTTATAGATTGAGCAAAGCATTGCCAAGTTTTGTTATCATTTTAATTGCATCAATGTTATGTTCTTTGTGGTCTATGCATATTTTGTTAAATGCATTTTTTATTGAGGCATTGCATTTTTCTCATGTATGAGCTACAGTACATTGCTGTAGCATATGCATTTAAAATAATTTGTGCATCTGTGTTTGCTTGCCATAGATGAGGAATTTTTTTACAAAATGTATTGTTCCAAATGTGAGCTGGCTTTCTTTTCAAGAACATTGTTGGTCTAAGCAACATAGATTCTATGGCTAGTATGTATTCTTCTTCATCCATGCTTATGTTCAATAAGAAATCCTCAAAAGATGTAGAAGAATCATAACTTGAAAATTCTAAACTGGATCTAAGTTTTTCAGCCAAACACATGTTTCTTTTTTCATCAATGCATGGTTCAAGAATTCTTGTTGTTTTCATCGATAGTTGTGGAAAACCAAAGCGACATTTTATTTTTTTGGTCTTGCCACATTGTTTAGTATGGCAATGTATGTGCATTTTAGCCATTTGTTCATTTAAAGTTTCAGTATTGCAAGTTATGTATCTGTCTACAAAATGTTCAATAATAGTATTAGTTGTAGACACCTAAAAATGACCTAGGCCTGCAAGCTTCATTTTTACCACTTTCGTCCTAGCATAATTAAGTCATTTAATTATGTCTTTGGTCCACATTCGACTATTGATTAAATAATTCATAATTATTTAATTAATTCATGTCATTTATTCCTCATGATTATTAAATAAATAAATTTTATTTATTAAATACGTCATTAATTGTCTAAGGTCTTCCTTTAGTTAAATAAATTTCTTAATTTATTTAATTCCCCTTTGTCATTTATTTCTTCTTGATTATTAATTAAATAAATTTTATTTATTTAATTACGTCACTAATTAAGTCCCCTTCTTTCTAAAATTAAATAGATTCTAATTTATTTAATTTTTGTCCACTTTCTACTATAATTAAATAATTATTGTAATTATTTCATTATTCATTGGCCACTTCTCTCATAAATTAAATAAATTTTATTTATTTAATTTGGTCCAATCTCTTGAATTTTGAATTAAATCATTATTTAATTCAAAATGATTCTTTTTGTCACATTACTCTATAATTAAATAATATCTTTATTATTTAATTATTCATTGGTCATCTAAATTAAATAATTTTATTATTTAATTTCTCCAGCAACCTCTTTGTCTGTGCCAATCTTATCTTCCAAATCAAATCTTATCTCTTGACATCTCATTTAATTTTGGCCCTTGATTGAATTATCTCATAATTCAATCTCAACCCTTCATCTTTATCATTTGCCCTAATTTTGACCTAACCCTAATTCATACTACAACATTCAATCTTGATCATTGATTCTAGGGTATTTGTCATCTTCTCATCTTGGCCACACGTTCAAAATTACAGTTTTTATAAAATGGAAATTTTGTTCTTGTTTTGCTCTCTTCCTCATGCTCATTCTATCAACTTAGGTTATTATTATTGTCATTTGCAGTCATTGTCATTTTAGTCTATTGTGAGGTCATTGCTTTTATATAAATCCTTCAACCTTTGCATAGGGCTTTGACATTAGTCTAGGTGCTCATTTGAAATCTGAGGGCCTCATTCGATTTGCTGCAAACTAGAAGGTGTAACAAAGGTGAAGCATGGAAGATGGAGACTTAGAATAAATTTGTTCCTTTGGTTTTCATGTTTATTTCCTTTGTACTTTGTTACTTCAATGGATTTTTAATGTTATTGTGCTAACCCCTTTAACAAATTTGATTTTCCCTTGATTACATTGGTGAACCTGACATATTTGGACAAATAAAAAACCATTTTTGGAGTTGGTTTCTTCTTGTTGCAGGGCTTGTTTGGTTTTTGTTGCAGGTTTGGCATCATTGTGGACAAAGCTAAAGATTTGACCATAACTTTCAAATGGATGTGTATTTACTCATGAATTTTTTTGTGTAGCTTAGGGACAACATCATGCACTCGCATTCCAAAAATAAAATTTTTTGGATCTGTTTTTCATTTTTTATAACTATTTTTCTGTTTTTAATAAAAAATTAATTTTGGGAGAAAATAATTGAATTTTTTAGATATGTTTACATTTCTGGAAAGCTATTTTAATTTTAATAGGGGTCTACTCTTTAGTTTTTAAATTTGGATGTGCAATTATTAGTCAAAAAATAGATTTTTTGAAATTAGGGTTTAAAACAAATTTGATTAGATCTCACTCACAGTTGTAGATCTACTCACAAATTTTTTTTTGAAGATTTTGGATAACATCAGACGACTCTAGTAAAAAAATTAGAATTTTTAGAGCTGTTTTGTATTTTTTATAATTTTTTTATGATTTTTCATAAAAAATTAATTTCTGGTGCAAAACAACAAATTTTTCTAATTTATTTATATTTTTGGAAACCTTTTGAGATTTTAGATAGGATTTATTCTCTGTATTTTTTATTTTACTATCAAATTTTTTTCTAAAAATCATATTTTTTGTGACTAGCTAACTCTCTAATAGTTGTGACTAATCTTTTCTTGTAGCGTGTGGCGATTCTCATTCGTGTGTCCAAGACCATTGCATATGAAACTACTAATATTTATTGTTTGCAGATTCGCATGTCAAAGAAGGAATAAACAAACTTTGTGCTTATTTTTTTTTCTTAGATTAGCAAACATTTGAATTTGGTGCATATAAAAAGAACACATGTCTTCTTTGCTTGATTGTGGTTGTGGAATGGTAGGTGAGTATGCTCTCACTTGGTGAAAACCTTGTGATCAGAAAACTAGACCCATTCTAATCTGTTATTTACCTTGACTTGGTATATTAGAGTATCCTCTCCCCTCGCGCTTTCGAGCGATCTTGGGTGTAAGAGAAACGGTTACCAACTCTAGAAATTGGGCCTGCTTGGGGATTTCATCACCCCAACGCGACTCAAACCGGAAATGGAGCTAAAGCCAAGCTACCCCAACCGGTATATAAATGTAAACCTTAAGGGAAAACCTAAGGTTGTGAGTGTGGATGTGTCATACGGACAAAGTTGTACTCCCTTAAACCTTGTTGAGCTCAACCTCTTCAGGCTGGAGTGCCACCTTAATGGTGATTAATCTCTTGCCCCATGTATGGCCACTCGAACGGGGGTCACGAACTAAAAAATATTGTGTAGTAAGCCAAAATCCTTCTATTTGCTAGCGTAGCACTAGTCGGTGTGAAGGCACCCACACTTTCACAGTTTGTAGTAGAGGTGATCAGCTCGCCATGGGAGTTTCATGGGGGTTGGAAGCTTGGTTGGTCTGAGAAGAGAGTGCACTATAAGGGGGAGCCCGTGCATCCAAGCTTCTGAATTCACATGCTACAGATATGCGGTTACGTGGAATCTAGTGAATATTGTCATGGCCTAACCTAAGATTGTACTTATCTGTTGTGTGCTTGCTTACAGTCAAAATATCGTGCTTGCAAGTGTTTTCTGGATACTGAAACAAACCAAACAACAGTCAAACATATAGAAACAACCAAGTCAAACATTGGAACTTTTCTGATTCATTTCACAACATGAACATGCAATCTTCATCAAAAAACATTTTTGAACCATTCATACAAAGAGACCAAAATGGACGAGTATATTTCAAAGACATAAAAGCTGCAGTGCAAAATCCTGACATAGTTTCCTTTGTAAAAAAATATATCTTACGTGACCCTCAAAGGTATCTAGCCATGCTTTTGGACTTAGGGGCTAAGTTACCACAAGGCTTTGACATAAATGCTTTATCTCCATCCGTCTACCCTCACCATCAACAGTCACTTGACACAAATCCTGCCATTAATTCAAAACAAACGTCCACTTACCACCCTTATCCTAACCTTGACAAGGGAAGCCAACTATCAACTAGTCCATTCCAAACCTCCACATCATATTCTGACCCTTCACCTATCAATCCCATCCAAGTCTACATGCCTTATCAACCATCTACCAACACATGTCACGTCCCCACATCATACCATATCGATTCGGCCCAAGTCTCCACATCCCATTTTAGTCAACCTTACTCTAATCCAGTCCAAGTCCCTATATCACTACCAACTAATATAGTCGAAGTCCCCATGTCACATCATATTCCATCACATCCTACTCCAGTCCAAGACTCCATGTCATATCCGGTCCAAGTGTCCACGTCATACCCTAGTCCTTCACATACTAGTCCAATGCAAGTACCCATGTCATATCCTAGTCCTTCATATACTAGTCCAGTCCAAGTTCCCATGTCCTATCCTAGTCCTTTGGTCATTAATCCTTTTCAAGTCACCCCTCACAAGCCACATCTAGTCATGAAAATTCTATCATAGTCCAAAGTCAAATCCCATTTAATAAACTTGAGGATACATGTCAAAATGAAAGCCCAAAGCATGACCTTATAATGTCACCCTCATGTCAAGAACAAGGTAGTCCATCCCATGACCTTATTTCCAATTGTATCATCCACGACAACCCCATCTTTGACCAAGAAGTCCAAATCCATGACAACCCCATCTTCGACCAAGACACTACCATTGACAAAGAAGTCCAAAACGATCCACTCCTTGACCTTTACTCCATTCATGGTCAAACACTTGATGAACCTATACAAGCCTCAACTATTGACCCTTTCCAAACTGAGACACTTTCCTCCATGGGACACATAGATGATATTCCTCCAGAAAAAGAATCTTCCACTAGGGACATGCTTGCATATGATCAAGTTATAGCTAAAATCATGGGACTCTATGACACCAAACATAATGATGGCTTTGACATTGACTTGGAAGCACCAACAGAATTATTTGAACCTGACATATCGCATGATTAGACCAAAGATATCAGTTAGGAATATGTCCAACATGAAAATGAAGCTAAGACACTTTATCAACTAGGGTCATCTATCTTTGTTAAAGCAGGCTTTCTCGCAGATGAAAATATTACAAGTGACAGTGTCCATAGACATCATGATGGGTTAGCATCTTGCTTTCAAAACAATAAATACCCCATTGCAAATAGAATTTGTCAAAGCATGCAATATCAAGGCAAAGGACTAGGCATACATGAGCAAGGCATTCTTGAACCAATACAGCTTCAGGGAAATTACAGACATCAAGGTCTTGGTTATTCCTCAGACAACAAATCAAATGATGTCAGTGGTACCTCCTCGATATTGGGGGCAGCTTTGTCAAATACAAACGTCAAAATGGATTCCATTAGAAATCCTTGTCATAAGATTGTTGGCAACACTCCCTCCACCCACACCATGAACCGTCATTCCATCATAAATAAAAATTCCCTTTGGAACCAACAAAAACAAAAGTCTTACAAGTCAAAATATCAACATCAAATGTCAAAGGCCATTGAATCAAACAAAATGACAAGTGGACAAATGAAATTAAAATGGATCCCAAAGAAAGAAGGATCGAACAAAGACACCCAGTCAAATACAAAAGTCAATCACAACGTGGAGCCACAAGGCAAGAGGACTCCCACATATAACACATGTCCACCTCCTTCAAAATGGTCATCAAACAAGGCATCTAAAAGTGTTGGTTCCAAACACCATCCCTCCAAAATCCATCATCCACCATCCCAAGTTTGGAAAATAAAAAGCGATTCGTCCAAATGTCCAAACAAATTTTCCATGTCTACCATCATTCGTCATAATCCTACATCTCGCCTAAAGTCCAAAAATCCCACGTCACAAATCCGTCACATCATGGCAACAACTCTTTACCACAAGGACTCTCATGACACTCTATTGCGATGTGCGTATTTTGATAAGGCCAATGCTAGTATCAAAAAGGATCACAATGACATTGATCAGTTGTATACAAGTGCTATGATCCTGACAAGACAACTCCTTCAACAAGGTCATTATTGGCATATCATGGCACCAGTCTCTACATCAGCACCGTCAGTGGATTTAGAACAGTTAGTGGTTATCTAAAGCATCCAGGTTATCCACAAAATCAGAAATACAATACAAAAAAAAAATCAAAAATCAAAAAATCATCACCCTGATGAAAACCTAGCAAACAGGCATCTTGGTGACACCAAAAAAATCAAAAATTCAAAAAATATAGTAAAGAGAAAAATTTCATCCAATGGTGAAAACCTGGCAAACATGCACCTTGGATAAGTACCATGATGAAAACCTATCAAACAGGCGTCATGTGTAAAATAAATCATCTATGTGGACTTTTATACTTGGGGGCAAGTCGTCTTATCTCCTAGACCTTCCTCATGACATTGACATCCATCTAAGCCCTATCATTTCCGTCCATTTTCCCACCTACCTTGGTCTTGACATAAAACTGACACACATAAATCATGCTTTGGGAAAACTCTTGACAGGTCTATCCTTCGGTCATACACGATTCATGAAACATCATGTCATTGACTATCATAGTCTTATTGTCCTTGTATGACATAGTCCTTGAAAACCATATGACATTCCCTTAGTCTCATGTCTCCCATTCTTTACCAAGGCCACCCCCTATCCTTTCATGCCTATCACCTATCTTGGCTTTCCCTTGTCAAATGGTCTAAGGATAATCATCATCCCATCTTGTCCTAACCAAGTCATTCCAAATGCAACGAATCCAATTCATACAAGCACATTATCCAAAACATTACTTGACTGTGTTCCTAGCCCGGCTGTAGACCTCCATACTTTTGTCACATTATCGTCATTGTCCTCATGTTGTTTCAGGATGCGTCCTTCCCACGTCAAACAACGTTGTCATCACCTGTCAATTGGTATTCAGCTTGACTGGGGGCATAATCATGTTTGTCCTTGGATTCTCATGTGTAGGAATCAGTCATATGCATTTGTCACGATCCTCTTAAACGTCAAAATCCAAAAAAAATCATAAAATGTCCGAAAAAGACCAAAAACATCATAAAATATCCCAAGAAAAGACAAAAAAATCATAAAATGTCCCTGAAGAAAGACCAAAAATTATAAAATGTCCTGAAGAAAGACCTAAAAATCATAAAATGTCCTAAAGAAAAACACAAAAACATCCAAATCAATTTCAAAATCCTAAAAATGGAGTCAAATTCAGTCATGTCAGTCAGTCCATGTCATTGTCGAACTACGTTGTCTCTGCGCATTTGCTACGTAGGCAAGGCCATCAGTTGATGAGTCCCCGAGACATTAGGTCAGTCCTTTTAGGTTGGTCCAAATAAAATCATGGCATTTTTCACAATCGTCACATCAGTCAAATAAGTTAGACATAGTCAAACTCGAACACAAGATAGTCATTTGAAACGTCAATGTCAAAATTGGTCAAAATTAGACAACATAAGCCAATCAATCATACAGTCAACATCAGTCAACTTGCCAAAACATATTACTCAAAACAATGTCAATCTCATCACTCTTTGGTCCTCTTCAAGATGTGTCCTTCTTGGAGTTAGACCTCATCAAAATTTCCTTTGCCTTTTTTAGGATGTGTCCTTCCTGACAATAGGCCCTGTCAAACTGTCAACACTGTCAAATTGGAAAAACTCTTAAACTGTCAAAACTATCAAACCAACCAGAAATCAATCTTTGGCAAACAAACATTGGCAAACAAAATAAAATGGATGTTAATCTTTGGTCTATCTTGTCTTATCTTTTGACTATCTCGGCTATTTTGTCTTATATTTTTACTGTCTTGTCTTTTTGGTCATGTTACTAGCTACCTCAAGGATGTCCCATGAAGGATTTAGAGGTGCGATGATGTCTCCTGGCCTATTTTATTTTCTGACTGTTGTCTGTGGGTTGTCTTGACAAAAAGACTGGGGCAACTTCGCCTTTAGTATGAGTTAGGACATTCCTTGTCTGTGACTGTCTATTTTTCAAGTGGATGACCTTGCACACCTTGGTCTATGTCATACCATTGTGTTTGTTGTCCATTTGTGTCATTTTTACCGCCCAATGATGATTAAGAGCAATAAATATTAGTCCTATGGAAATGTTTTGAAGGATTTGGTCTAGGAACTAACATGCATCTTCTTTAGTCTTGTCATCTTCTCTCATTCCCTCATATAGGCATTGCATCCATATCATCATCCATATCTTTTGCACTAACATTTCTTTGTCTCTTCATATTCTAGTCTTCGTCATTTGTGAGCACACTCATGTTCTTGGAACCTGTCTGTCCTCTCGAGGGGGCATACCGAACCCTCCTCGTCATTCTTCCTCATCTTATTTTGCACTGGGGCATTTTTTGACTTATTTTTTGTCACAACACGACAAGCGACATTATGACAAAGAGGGGCAAAATGTAGACACCTAAAAATGACCTAGGCCTGCAAGCTTCATTTTTACCACTTTCGTCCTAGCATAATTAAGTCATTTAATTATGTCCTTGGTCCACATTCGACTATTGATTAAATAATTCATAATTATTTAATTAATTCATGTCATTTATTCCTCATGATTATTAAATAAATAAATTTTATTTATTAAATACGTCATTAATTGTCTAAGGTCTTCCTTTAATTAAATAAATTTCTTAATTTATTTAATTCCCCTTTGTCATTTATTTCTTCTTGATTATTAATTAAATAAATTTTATTTATTTAATTACGTCACTAATTAAGTCCCCTTCTTTCTAAAATTAAATAGATTCTTATTTATTTAATTTTTGTCCACTTTCTACTATAATTAAATAATTATTTTAATTATTTAATTATTCATTGGCCACTTCTCTCATAAATTAAATAAATTTTATTTATTTAATTTGGTCCAATCTCTTGAATTTTGAATTAAATCATTATTTAATTCAAAATGATTCTTTTTGTCACATTACTCTATAATTAAATAATATCTTTATTATTTAATTATTCATTGGTCACCTAAATTAAATAATTTTATTATTTAATTTCTCCAGCAACCTCTTTGTCTGTGCCAATCTTATCTCTTGACATCTCATTTAATTTTGGCCCTTGATTGAATTATCTCATAATTCAATCTCAACCCTTCATCTTTATCATTTGCCCTAATTTTGACCTAACCCTAATTCATACTACAACATTCAATCTTGATCATTGATTCTAGGATATTTGTCATCTTCTCATCCTGGCCACACGTTCAAAATTGTAGTTTTTATAAAATGGCAATTTTGTTCTTATTTTGCTCTCTTCCTCATGCTCATTCTATCAACTTAGGTTATTATTATTGTCATTTGCAGTCATTGTCATTTTAGTCTATTGTGAGGTCATTGCTTTTATATAAATCCTTCAACCTTTGCATAGGGCTTTGACATTAGTCTAGGTGCTCATTTGAAATCTGAGGGCCTCATTCGATTTGCTGCAAACTAGAAGGTGTAACAAAGGTGAAGCATGGAAGATGGAGACTTAGGGTAACTTTGTTCCTTTGGTTTTCATGTTTATTTCCTTTGTACTTTGTTACTTCAATGGATTTTTAATGTTATTGTGCTAACCCCTTTAACAAATCTGATTTTCCCTTGATTACATTAGTATCTTTTCCATATATAGGTGCATCTTTAACCCATATCATGAAATGGTCATGTTCATTTCCTTGATTTTGGAATTATGTAATAAAAAATTAATCCAATACCTTTCCAAAAAATGTGTCATTTAAGCATAGTAATTGTTTCATTGCATTAATCCTATGTTTATAATAGCAAGTACAAGTGGTTGGATCCTTTTTAATCAAATAGTTAATGTCAACTTCATTAAGCAATTCTTCCTGGCTTTCTCTTTTTTCTTTTTTTTTTGGTGAGATGTATAATTCTTCCATTGTTTCCTTTAATGGCTCCCAGTTTTGTTCTGCACTAGTGAAAGTTAGGAAAAAAGTACGTGGACCCAATTGTTGTATCATTGCGAAAAGATTTATTTTCAGGTGTTGCAAATAGTCTGGTGAATTTCTTGTTTTTTTGAAATCTACATATCCAATATCTGATTCCAATAACTTTTCAAGGTTTGGTTTGTGCTTCACATATTTTGCTAGTAGGGTTCTACCTTTTAATTTTCCTTTACAAATTCTTATCCATAGTGTAGAAAAAACTTGGGCAATTAGTATTTTAATGGTTTTGAAGAATAAATTGGTTGTATGGTAAGCATTTATGTTCGATTTGAATTTTGTAATTCCCATTGTGCAATTTTTTGGTATGATTTTTTTTTTTCAATTCATTCATCATGTGGTTCCCCAAAAAATAGAGTTGGAAAATTCATTTCTTCTGCATATTTGTCTTGGAATATTCCAAGAGGTTGTTTTCCTTTAGCAGGTGCAATTTCAATGACTTTGTCTTGTATTGAATGTATAGTTCTTGACTCAGTAAAGCCATGGATCAAGGTATCCATTTCCATTTCCATTGGATTATTTGTGTCACTATCTTTGCCGCTATCATTTGATGAAGATTCAGTGCATGTAGTATCCTCTTCTAAATGGTACAAATGTTCATGCCAATTTTTGTTCAATTTAACATTTTGTGTTTTGTACAACATTGTTTTATATAATTCCTTTAGAGAATTCATAATAAAATTTGGTTGAACTCTTCCTTTTTGGTATGCATTTGTATATTGAAAACATCTCTTTAATGCAATAGCAATTGTACATGTTTCATTGGTGGAATGTGGCAACACTGTCTGTATAATGTTCATGTCTATTGGGACATTGATAATTGTTCCACTTAGTCCAATTTGAGGTCTTTTGTATTCTAGTTGCCAAATTTGTGCAAAGGCAAGTCGAAGGGACACTAGCCTTTCTTCGAGTTTTGAAAGTGTAGTAGTGTATTGTAGTGGCTTATTTTTTTTAATATGTTCTAGTGTTGTGTATATTGGTTTTTTGTTTTTCCTCAATTGGTGGTTACAAAAGTTGCATATTTTGTTTCCAGAAAATCCTTGTGTGCGTAATAAAACTAGCCTATATGTTTCCATTGTTTGTTGGCTTAGATTTATAATATTTTTGTTGAAATACAGTAGGCCACAAATTACACACACATGTTTAGGTGTATCTTTTGACTTTCTCCACGTATGATTGGATGGGTGTTCTTTTTTTCCCTCTTTTTTCTATGTTTTGGATTTTAGGTTTTTTGTGTATCTCTTGTTTTAGTTTACGAAGTGAATTATGGAAAGTTGTGCAAAATTCCTTCCTCAAATGTGTAGAATTGCATGTTTTTACTTGTTTACTGTTTTGGATGGACTTTTTCAATTTGTGCATATTAATCTTTTCTTTAGGTTTTTTGCGTATTTCTTGTTTTAGTTTACAGAGTGACTTATGGAGAGCAATGGTGAAACTCTTTGTAAGATGTGGAGTTGCAAGTTTCTACTTGTTTACTATTTCGAATGGATTCTTTCAATTTGTGCATATTAAGCCTTTCTTTGTTTTTCATTATTGTTTTTTTTCTGGTTGTGCAGTATGAATTTCATTTATCATTATTACCTCCACTTCACCTGGCTTATAATGTGTATGCATGTCATTGACTTTGTAGCATATGACATTGTATACTTTTGTTGGTTGTACACATTTGCAATATACTTTTCTTGGCATGGCATCGTTTTCTAAGGAAACTTGAATTTTTATTTGCAAAATGTAGGATAGCCATTCAAAACAAAAATTAGAACCTTCAATTTCACTTTGTTCAAATGCATCTCAAACTTTTGCAATAAATGTTTCCCAATTTGTTACATCACAACTATTTTTCAACTCAGATTTTAAGCATGTCTCAAGGCATTCATTTGCTATGGTCTCTCCATTTAGCATTGCATTGCAAAACGATTGATCCATGTAGCATCTAAGACATGGGCTATCATATTCATTTTTAATAAAACTTGCAATAGTATTGAAAAGATTGTCACCACAATATGATATCGATATTGCATTTTTGCATAATCTAGACATTCTATCTTGTGTTTTTTTCTGTGGAATTCTTTGTATTAAATAAATATTTCTTCCAATTTGTTTAGATTGGTGAGCTAGTTCTTCAAGTATGTTATTTTTTTTCCTCACAAGCGGTTCAAAATGTCCATTTTTATGATCCTGATCATGGAACATAATAGTGTATGTTGTACTTTGTGAATTTTCATTGAAATGCAAGTACTTTTTTTTCTTGTTAAAGACCAAATACATATCTCAATATCTAACCACTTGCATAGCCACTTAATACAAAACAAGTCTCCCCAAAGACCATACTCATTACAATTTGGCTTTGGAACTGTAGATAGTCGCATGCGTCACAGATATGTACTAACATCATGAACACCATGCATTTTGGATAGTGTCTGTGAGTCTAGCTCATTTTGAAGTGAGAACAAAGTGTCGAGATCATCAATTGCCAAACAATTTTGAAAATGATCAAATATTCCATTCCTTAGTTCAACAGATGTGTATCGCATATGTAACAGTAGTTGTAATGAGTCAAAAAGACAATCGCCTATGTTGTATACAAAGGAACTTATTCTAAATAGGTTATTGTCTTCTAATACTTTGTCAATTGAGATATCTCATTGTCTATTTTTTGATTGATAGTTCTCTACATCTATTATATTATCCAATGAAAAAATTGTTGTTGATGATGCATATTTACTGAAGTTGGACATTAAATCTGTTGACTTATTCCCCACAATTTGTTTTCTCATTTTAGTAATTTTTTTTGAATGTTTACATTGGTTAACACATTCTTGCAATGGCTTTCTTTTTTTCGAAACAAGTGGTTCAAAATTTCCATTCAAATCATTTTCATCATGGAACAAAATAGAATATGTAGTACTTTCTAGATTTTCATTGAAATTCAAGTACTTTACTTTTCTAGTTGACGACCAAATACATATTTGGATACCTAACCACTTTGCTAGCCATTTAATACAAAATTCGTCACCCCAAAGGCCATATTCTTTACTATTTGGTTTCTTAACCGTAGATAAGCACATACACTGTAAGTATGTATTAGCATCAGTAATTTGATGCAACACATTCAATGTTTCAGGATCTAGCTCATGTCTGTATGAAAATAAAGTGTCATCTTCATTTTTTACTAGGCAATTAAGAAAGTAATCAATCATACCATTTCGCAATTCTATTGAAGTGAACTTCGTAGGTAAAAATATTGCAAAGAGTAAAAAAGACAATCCCCTATGTTGTATACAAATGGACTTACTCTAAAAAGATTATTGTCTTTCAATACTTCATCTATTGTTCATTCTTCATTCGTATTCATTGATTCATAACTTTCTACATCTATTAGAGGATACAATGATTTTTTTGGTTCATTTTTTTCTGATATTTTATGCACAATAAAAAAACACACTAGAAATATGAAAACAAAATAGGTGTAATATGTTACTTGTCAAACTTTGTATGTTGTTGAAGTAACAAAATAGATGCTCTCCTTGTGTTTCAATACAAACTTTCTGAAATAAGCATGACATAAAGTTAATGATATTAGTAATTGTGAAAGAAAAACAACATAGAAAGGAAACTATGGTAGTAAGTTTAGGAAATAGAGAATAACACTCATCAAGTACATATGTAACTGCATCTAAGTATGAAGGACCTTACACTGATGGGTATGTGAAAATACAACAGATAAATCTGCTTATACTGTTCATTAAGTGAACATAAGATTTATTGCTAATGTTCATTAAATGAAAACTATAAACTATTTTCCAGCACATTTGAAATTGCCACCTCCTTCTAGTCATTGATATTTTTCTAGCAGAGCAAAACATAAAGATTTTTTCAAAAAATTGCAATTTAACCAGGAAAATCGTGTTAGGGTTAGGGTTACTATTTTTAAAAAAGGGGAAAAAAATTGGGTCAGGGTTAGGGTTAAGATTTCTTTAAATGAATGAGAAATCAAAATATATAGTCAAAAAACCACCAAAAAAATGCAATTCAATACGGGCTTTTGAATAAATTTCCTAGATGATTATAAACATGCTCATTGGAAATAAAATTAATGGGGAACTTTCCACAAGAATTTTATTTCATTCATGGTTTCATCATGTTGTATACTGTAAAAAAAAATTCCCATTTTCAATATCCTAAATCACATACTCTTTTGGCCTGATGTGAAACTTTTGAATTTGAAATTTTACAAGTTTTATGAAGAGGGCCCATAAAATTTTTCTATCTCAGAAAGACAATGATGAGATTGGATTTTTTTCTAATGCAGTTATATGACCACCATGGAACCATCCTCATTTTCATGCAAATGTGCCTTGTCACTCTACTTTGTAACTTTTGTTTTTTTGTGCATGTGCTACATTTCCCATGATGCAACTAACAACCTCACTGCTCATATTAGCATCTGCAAACCAAACAATAGTCTAGAGCATGCCATTCAATATTCTGCATAAGAACTATTCAATTTTATTCAATCATATATCATAAATTTCCACAAAAAAGGTTTATTCTATCCTCAATTGAGGCACTGATATTCTATCATTGAATTTGGAATCATCACAAATTTGAGGCTTAGAGTGAGCTGAGCATCGCAGTAATCAAGTAGTATCCTACCATGACTTATCGATCAAAAAAGTTATATTGGAACATCCTTTGCTTCAACGGATTATTCTCTTTGGTAACAAAAAGTTTTCCTCTTATTCTCTATCATTTGCTATTTAGTATCTACCAAAGCTAATTGCAAAGCATCTCTAAGTGACCTCAATCAATCCACTTGATGGGAATATGTGATTGGATGAATCAATCTTGGTTTTTAACAAATCTTTATCATTTTTGCACTATCTACATCAAAATAGCAAATTAAAAGGTGATGCAACTATTTCTTAACTGTTGTTGATGTACTGTGGATCTACTTAGTAGTTTTTTTAGGAGGTAATTTAGGAATTGATGTGTTAGTTCTTAGTAGTCTTCTTAGGAGTTAGATTACGGGCATGTGCAGGATCATGGTATGCCAAAAAGTGGCAATGGAGAAAAAAATACGTGTTTCTACGACTCAAAAACACGAAAATGTTGAGTTGACTTTTTGGGGCTCGGGTGACTACCGAGGTAGAGCAAAAACCTAGATTTAAGAATCGGATATCCGATTTTGTTGACATATATATATATATTATTTCGGGCGACCAAAACTCATTTTCACATTTTCATTTGGCTTAACCGCGGCGGGCGCACAGTGGAAAGCGCAAATCAGATATCCAATTTCAAATCCATCTCCAACAGGTAAAATTCTTGATTTTTTATTTGCTCTAATCAAATTTTCAATTAGATTTGTTTAATTTTAGTTGATTTTTTTCAAAATAGGGTTTTTTGGTAGATTTTTTATGAAAAATTTGAGTTTAGCATGGATTTTGATGAAAATTGAATGTTTGCAATGGATTTTGTTGAAAATTGAATGTTTGCAATGGATTTTCACTTTAAAATAGTGTTTTTTATGTATTTGGATTAAAAATTAGAGAATTCTATTAATTTTTGTTAAAAACTAGGGTTTTTGTTGGATTTTAAAAAAAAACTAGGGTATTTTTAGACTATTTTCATTTATATTGTCTGATTTTAATTAGATTGATTTGTTTTTATATTTAATCAGGCATTAGCATTAAATTGTTTTGAATCTTGTAGAAAATTTATGAGCTTCATGACCTTGTGTCACTTCACTAATACCCACGTGAGATGTAGTTGTAGACTTATGGCTTCCTATGTTGCAATCATAGCCAATGTTGAGCTTGATTCTTATAACTCTTTCACTCAACGTATTATGTCTACCCAATCCATCTTATATTCCCTCCCTAGTCCTACATTACCCATGTCTTTTTTGTAACCTAACATTTATGTGGACTTGGCATATGTTATTTCTAAGGTCCCCAATGATAATCTAGAATAATTGGATAAAGACCTACAATGAATTCAACAATTCTTAAGCATTGAACCTTTGGATGGAGAAGCAATCCCTCTTTTGGATAGCATTGGGAAGTTGGTAAATGATTAGGAAGGGATAGAAGTGTTACGTAGCCTAGCTAATATAGTAGATTCTAATATTCCTTTGGTAGCTAGTTTCACGAAATTTTTGACTAATGCTCAAAATCCTTTTGGAAAATAAGTTTCCTCTCCCACAATAATGCCTTCTATTCCCAACTTTACACCTCCAATCATAGCATCAATGATGGAATATAACAATGGTTTAAACTCAAGCTTAGGAATTTCTAGTGGAAATTATAATAGTTTTGTCCCTTCACCTATAACACCTCCATATTCATCACCCCTCCTAAACATGAAATATAATATCCCACCATTCCTCCATACTAGTTCACCATACTTGAAAAACTCTCACAACATGTGGCCCAATGATTTTGTGATAAATCAACTTTTTTATTTAAAGCATGAGATTATTACAACAACAAATTTCAAACTTAAACCAAAATCAAACCAATAGTAAACATCCAAAATACCTTACACATAGTTCATTAATGTTCACTATTTTAAATACACCTATACTACAAAACATTGAAATACCTCGCTTTGGAAAGTACAATGGTAAAAAATATCCTAATAACCATTTGTTAGTTTTTACTACCTTGTGTAGAGACTTTATTTTTGAAGATTCACTCATAGTGAAACTCTTTTCTAGATCATTGAAAGATATGGCCTTGGATTGGTTTTGTTCATTGTCAAACAATCAATTACCTCCTTTACACAACTCATTAGTGATTTCCTCCAACACTTTCAAGTGAACATCAGTCCTCAAGTTACATTAACAAATTTAGTTCATTGTAATCAAGGACCTAAAGAGAAAATAAAAAAACTTTATGAAATGATACTAATCCCTTTATTTGAAATTCTCCTATAGTCTTCAAGATGTTGACATTCAAAGGGTGTTTATAGGTAACTTACAAACTAATATTCAAGATAAGAAATTGCTAATGAAATATCCATCCTTAACACGTTTTTGTATAACCCTTCATGATTATCGAATATCGATTAGTTGGTATGAAGGTACCCCTTCATAGGCTCCTATTGGTCAATCATATAAGTCATGCCTCAAAACAACTATCAATCATTTAAAAAGAAAAACAAAATATTCATTACTTGATAAACATTCATGTCAAACTGCTCATAATATTGAGACAGAAGTAACTACTGTAAACATAACTCTAGATATAAATTTAGGCCATGAGATAGGAAATTTTCATAGTTGTTTGATTCTCTCCATGTGATCATGTTGCAATTGTTAAACAAGAATATGATTCAACTTCCTCCAATTAGTCATATTCAAACAATTAAACCTTTACCACCAAACTTTAATGCAAAAACATTTTTCAATATCATTACACCTCGACATGATATGGAAAGATGTAAGCATATTTATAACCAAGTGCAAGACCTCATTCTAATCAAATCCAATGGATGACCTATTAATGACAAAGGAAATAAATTGGTTTTTTCACCTAATCAATACTTACAAATATTTACAAGCCCATTGCCAATTCATTCAACAAACTTTGTTCAATACAATGATAATGAAGAAGATTATGATATTGCTATTAGGATTCAACCGTGTAGTTTTGGAGTCAAACTCATTGACCCATGTTTCCTGAGTAGTGGTTCACAGAAACCCATCTCTTATGATAATGAGTGGTTCGCCTAACACTCATTGCATCTAGGTGATGTTTAATCGGTCCGGCCCCGACGGACTGCTTCACACCTCTATGAGCATCACCTAGATGCAATGAGCAGGATTTCTCGGGAGCACCGTCCGGCCCCGGATCTTACCTCGCTGCTTCAATTCTCCTGCGGAGCATCACCAGATGCAATGAGCGCTAAGTGGACCATTCAATATCATGAGAGATGGCTCTGCTGAACCACTACTCATGAAACATGGGTCAATGAGTTTGACTCAAAACTACACTATTGAACTCATAGCAATATCATAATTTTAACACGTCAGGAAAATACCTCCTCACTTATCAATGAAGAAGATGATAATGATTTTCAACTTTTATAAACATTATTAATATTCAAAATCATAAAGAAAACCAATATTTTGTTTGACATTTCTTTTACATATTGATTCTTCTATAACCACACTCGATGGTCTTCTTTATATCAAGTTTGCAGAAACCCAAAAAGGGGAATACTCATTGATCCCATGTACATAGTGAATATGATCAAAAAAGAGTTATTGTATGTACATGAACTTTATGCAGATGATTATGAACAATAAAAAGCATGATTAAAAGCTCATGATGGTTATGGCTTCCCTATAATTGGTTTGATAACTCTCCTAGTAAAGGTTGGACTTAAATAGTTGGGTGGTTTTGATAGATTTTTTATGAAAAATTTGAGTTTAGCATGGATTTTGATGAAATTTGAATGTTTGCAATGGATTTTGACTTAAAAATAGTGTTTTTTATGTATTTGGATTAAAAATTAGTCAATTTTATAGATTTTGTTAAAAAACTAGGTATTTTATAATATTTTCATTTATATTGTCTAATTTTTAATTAGATTGATTTGTTTTTATATTGAATCAGGCATTATGGCTGGCCGGCTGGGCCAAAATGCAATTCACCCCTTCACCCACCACCCACCTCCTCCACCTCCTCCACCTCCACCACCTCCACCACCACCACCTCCACCACCTCCACAACCATCAATTCAAGAATTAATTTCTGAAAAATTGCAACAATTAAGGGGCATTTCTGAAGTTTATATGAGAGTCCCTCGATTATCTTCGATGTAAAACACAATGAATGAAATAATTAAAAATATAGAAACCCTCTCCTCGCAACATAATGCCTTTCATTCGTGGCGAGAAGACATGAGAATATTATGCATGTGGATTGTCCTCATGATGATGTGAAAGATCTTGGAATAACCAAAGCCCAAATAGCCTCTTTATTTGTTAACCCCGTGAATCGGGTTTGCCAGTTAATGTTAATAAAACAAAACTTTCTATAAAATGGTGCACTCATAGAGACATTGTAGAAATTTTTTGGGATCGTTGGTGTATGGTGTTTTTGAAACCACCTAACAACAATTTGGATGTACCATTTTACTTTATAAAAAAATTATATGCTGAGTTTGTGTTAGGGCATCATGTCAATTACTTTGACATTAGACCCTTCCAGGGCATTGGTGGAGGTATGCCCCAGGATAGAGAAGGGGTAGTTAGAGTAATACCTCGCCCACATGTTCCCCTCCCTCCCCTTCCTCTGCCACCTCCATTATACCA
>VDFB02322013.1:0-23189 GCA_007258455.2 Sequoia sempervirens | reverse complement strand
CACAAACAACTAACAACTAAAGTAAAAGATAACAACACAACTATTAATATTATAAACCATGAATAAGAATACATCTAATAACCAAGAGTGAGAATATTAATACATCACATAATACAATCATAATGAATCCATTTTAACAAGTTACAATTGATCCTAACTATACATCATCATTATAATATTACATTACAAGCTCTTGATGAATTATTACATCAAATTTCCCAAATGTGTGGGATAATATAAGTATAATGAAATCTGAATTACAAAGGAACACTGGTACAACTCCCACTGTGGAAATACTGAGAAGACAGGATGTTGATGGGGAACCCAACAGGTGCGGAGCATGTTCCACCCAACCATGTGAATTACAAGCAACTCACCCCCCGTGCTCAGAGGTGACAAGGAAGATAACCCGACCATGAATGCCAAACCGACTCAAAACAACATAGTACAAATACAAACACAATTCAAGGCATACAATGAAACAACCATCAACGTTCACGAATCTCATAACAAGTAAAAGCTATGAAACTCGTCACAATTAAATACAACATTATCAATTAAACAAGTAACTAAATAACAACCATAAATCAAATTCACAAGAATCAGATACAACATAAAGTTTACTATTCCAGAGGCAACCAAAAACCAAGTACAAGGGTGTCTAGTGGAGAGTGTCATCGCATAGCTCTCATGGGATCTACTGGCCCTTCCTCCAACTGAGGTGCCGGCCCCCACGAGAAGCCACTCTCCCTAAGACCCCTAACATCAACTAAAACCAAGCAAGGATTGAACTAAAACAAATAAGTATAATACTCAAACGAGAACATGCGAGGTATTAACCCTCTTGCGACAACACATAACCAACAGTCTTAATAAAACCGTTCAACCCTTCCAAGCATTAACCCAATAAGTTTTCAATTCTAAAAGTATGACCAAGACAAGGATAACATTGAAAGAAATAAATCATGCCTCTAAAGAAGACCAAGTTTAATAATAACTAAAATTGAACTCACAACTTACAACGGGGTTTCTATATCGAAAGGAAAGCCAACGATGATTAAAATGGAAAAATAAACCACTCCAAAGGGTTTCAAGTTCAAAATAACATAACTAGCAACACATTTAATCCTATCTCAAAATCTCTACTCCCACAAAGAATTCTATGAAACAAAATACAAATGATAAATAATTTATCCTTTTTAATTATTAACAAAACTATAATTTCCATTTTTCGAACCAGACGACTTGTATTGTGCTTCTCTATTTCTATCTAATCAACACCATTTAAATCCCTATTTTTTTTTTACAATCATAAGAAATATTTCAATATATCTTTTTAAAAATATAATATATATATATATAAATATATACACACCTATGTATATATCATAATATATATATATACAAAAATTTATTTGTACATATATATTGAAATTATACTGATATTTTGAACAAGTTACATTAAATATATATACATAACAATCTCGTTATTTATTTCCTAAAATTAAAACATATAATAACAAAATATTTTATTAATTTATATTCAAAATTTTTGAATTATATAAATATAATGAAACATAAATAAATATATATATATATAACACTACATATATATAAAAGAATAAAAATAAACTAAAATTTAAATTAAATTAAATTAAAACAAATTTAAAAGGAACTAAGGCTGTCGTATGGGGACTGCACAGCAGTCCCCATGGCTTGTTGTACACAGCAGTCCATACGGACTGCTGCCCACAGCAGTCCGTGTGGACTGCTGTACAGTCCGCAGCCCAATGGGTAGGGGGAAGGGATGCCGTCCCTTCTCCCTCCCCATTAACTTTTTAAATTCCATAAATTTTCTTTTAATAAATTTTCTTTTATATAATTTTTTTTTTTAAAATACGGAAGTCATTATTAATAAAATGCCATCCGTCTGGTACGGATTCTGACGGCCCTATTCGGCCCTTTTTTAATTTGCACGAAAATCAATATATATCTTTATTTTTTAAATACATATTATAAATTAATATAAATATGAATATATATATATATATATATAAACAATTACAAAGAACATAGTTTTCTGTATACATACAGAACATCATATTTTTATAGTATAAATATATTTATGACTATTAAAATAATATTTCAAAACCATCCAAAATACGAAGATTAATTTCTTTTCTTCACAGAAAATAAAAGAGAGAAATAGGGCATATCTAAACGAAATTCGAAGAGTTTATTTTCAATGTGTTTGCAAAACCTGATTTCTAAATCCAACATGAATTTTCTTTTCAAAGAATACCTATTTGTTTATTCATTTTCTAATCTCAAAGAAATCATTTAAATCTAAGTCACAGAACGATTTTCTTCTTCAAACAGAGATTGATTCTAAAACACCTCTTTATTTCTTTTACAGATTCAAGGAAGTCAAAAAGAGAGAATTGAACCTGGAGTCCTGTGCTTATTCGAGAATCTGATGATGCTCGCTTGATTACGATGGCCTCTACAAAAAAAATCCTCGTTCCTGCTTCGAAGTCTCCTCTCCAGAATACCGTACTTGAATTCAAATCTCAACCTTTGTTCAGAAGGCTCTCTCCAGAATAATACGAGTAACTGATTGAAAGTCCCTTCCTAAAACTCCCTCAAAACATAGCAAAAGATCAAAATATTTTTCCCCCAAAAACTTTAGAAGACTCAACAGTACAGAACAATTAACTTGCACAACTCTTGTCTCAACAATCCTCTGTGTCCCAAAATACTCACAAATTTTTAATTAAATAAAAGATAATACCATTCCATTGCAAAAGCTCTCAAAAATCATAAATAAAAGAAATTATATTTTTTTTAAAAGCAAGCTTTTCAGTTAAATCTCAATTCTCATTTGTTCACACAACTTTTTCATTCTTTTTATTTATTTATTTTTCTATTTTCAATACTTTTTGTTTTAATTTCCTTTTTACAACTTTACTTGCAAAGCACATTATCTAATTAATTTAAATAAATTGTTCTAACAATTATCCTCAACAAGATAATTAATTAAAATAATAAAACACAATTTAATATTTTAATTATCACTTAATAAACTCGTGACTTTTAAAAATAAATAAAACATTTAAAAAAATTTAAATACAATTTAATCTAGCATTTAAATAAACAATCATTACCCTTATTTAATTAATTCAATCACAACCTAAAAATACCAACATAAATAATGTACGACAAAACACAAACGATGACCACAAAGAACGATAATGACAAGAACGCACAAACCATTTAAACAAGACAATCTGACATCATGGGCCAGGATAACTTCATTGCCACCTCTGTTTCAACATTATACCATTGGGTTATAGGTGCTCGCCCTATCCTGCCGAAGCAAGTGGAATCGAGATTATGTACCCACAATACCTGCATACAAACGAAGTCGTGTACATGTGCATACGTCTATAAAATCAAAGCATCGTATTGTGAGAAGGACTCGCAGCGTAGTAGGGCACCCACGAACGAGTGGTGCTACACTGTCCTTCATCACATCTATCCAAACAATATAATATAACCGATAAATTAATCATTTCTAAGCTAACAAATCATATCATATTATCATGAACAATTACTAATTCACTGCATCACCACCTAATACTACATCTATATAAAAGCATCACCAATTAAATGCAATCATAATGTAATATCATACTCACAAAAATACCATTAGAAGCTCTTGTCCCATCTTCCTCTTCTGATTCCTTAGCCAGACTACCTGCACATCCCAGGTGAGAATGGAGGAGTACTATAGAAAAAAAATTCTATTATCCAATAAACAGAGATGGGTTTGCACAATGAGTATTGTGATGGGAGAATATGGAAATGATAGAGAAGATAACGAGTTCCTTATTGCAAGATCGTGAAACCAGGTGGTAGATGGGTGTAACAACATTATCAAATATTTGTATTCTGGAATTAATATGATATAACTAGCTACACTTATAGGTCAAAACTTAGCATTACACTTATTGAAATTTTATCTATTTACATTAAACAGGGTGAAAAGACTTAATTTATGTATGTGATAGCTTGAACAATTATATTTGTTGTTGGAAATCAGTTACATATAGCAGGTGTAGAAAAGGTTACATCAATGGTTGCCTATAGCAGGTGTAGAATTAAGGATGGAAGATTATTGCCCATCTTCCTTCCCACCTCACCATCAAAGAAGAAGAAGCCTAGTTTGGAAAATCAAATGGAAGACATCTTGAATGATCTTCAATGAGAAATTATGTTGTCACAACAAATTTTTGCTTAGGACTTGCAAAAATTAACAAATTCCATATCAAGATAATTTACATCACAAAGCAAGAAGGAGAGGCTTGGTATAGTTGCAAAGGACATTTCTAGAAATCTTCACGATGAGTTTGACAAGGAGAGTGGTAAATCAACAGTCACTATTCAGCTTACAGGTGAACCTAGAAAGAGCAAAAATCAATTGAGGAGAGAACAATGTTGTTTCACATGCCAAGGTGTTTGGACACCTAGTCATACATGTGGAAGTCCTAAAGTAGACACAACCATGCTCACAGGTTCACTTCAATAGAATGATGGAAAAAAATCACTCCATGCACCTCTAATTGAAGAGCACATGACAATTCAAGATGGGGACAAGGTTGAAAATGAGTCATCTATCAAATATACAAATGAAGGTCACATGAAGGTTACCAAATCAACTATGTTAGATCAACCACATGAAGAATTTACCTCTATGATATTCCCATTCCATAAAGAACAATGCAACACAATGATGGAAAATAGTGGAGACATGGAGGAAGGACTTGAAGGATTCTATGAAGATTCAACTTGTAGCCAAGTGATAGAGTTTGTGACACTTGAGCATGAAGAAATGAATATTTTCTGATATATAACAACATCCCATTATCTTATACATCAAAGAAGGAAGAGGAGCTTGAAAATGTTGAAGGCACTACAAAGACGTATGACATAAAACTTGATTTTCTATTTGATGAAAGCAGTCATATCCCTATGCATAATCATGAGATTGCATCTATGACACATGAGGGAAATGGTGTTGAGGTGTTCCCCAATGTTGACACACAAGGTGTGAGTGTCAAAAATGAGGAATGTATAGTGGATCCAAGCCACAAAGGTTCTGATTTTGCATATCATATTTGGGAAGAATGTGCTAAGGTTGAGCATGTATATGATGGTCTTGAGAAATTCACTTGTGATGATTCTCTTCATGATGATGATTCTTTGATGAGATATGCACTTGTTGGGAATACTTGGGATATGGATGGAATCTAACATAAGTACTTTGAGTTTGCAAAAATTATTGACCAAGTATCCAGATGAGAGACCATTACTTGTTGCACCCAAAACTATTTTTTGTTCTAGGATGACCGAATTTGTGAAGGTCCATGTGCACCAATTGGGTGAGGATGATTTTTAGATTTGGAATCTAGGGATCAACATTTCAGATGGGGCTATTTTTAGGATGTTGTAGTATGATAGTTTTATCGAAGTAGTGTAGCAGATGGGTGCAATAGTATTTTAGAGGTGGATCTGGGATCCTAGTTTCAATCTTGGCATGCAAATGTAGATTGCTTGAGGGCAAGAAATCTCTGGGAAGGGAGGGATGTAATGTCCCCAAAATTTTGATAAAGTGATTTAATTAATTTAAGTTGTCCAAAAATTTATATTATTTCAAAAGGATGACTTTAATTAAAATAAAGTGGAAGTAATAAATATTAGAAAGGTCACTTTATTTAGTAGGTTTCCTCTAGAAGATGGTGTCAGTTGTGAGTTGGTTTCTCCTAGAAGATTCCTTGGAGCCTTTAAAAGGAGTTGAGGGCAAACCATTTGGGAATCCATTGTTGAGATTATTTCTTATGATTTGTTGCAAATAGCTTGAATCTTTGATTTAGGTAAATCTTCGAGGATGAAAACCTTCAGTAGATTGGAAAGGGTTGGATGAAAACCTAGTCTAGTTTAGCGGCAGATTCATGGCAGTGTTCGGTTTGTGCAAATTTGTAAAGTCTCCTTTGGAGACAAATTTTATAAGGTATTTATGAAATTTTCTGAATAATTGAATCTGCAAGAATAAATGTGTATTCAGAGGTCTATCCTTGTTGTTCACAAATAAATGTGTGAAAAAGAGTTATATTCTTCTTAATAAGAGTTTGTATAAAAAGTGAGAAAAACTGTAATAAAGTTGATAGAGGATATTTCCAGAATACACAACTAAATCATGAACACAAAGGTAAGAAAAGAAGGATGTTTATTTCTCATCCTTAAGATTGTCCTAGGTCATGAGAGGAGAACATACACACTATTCACACAAAAAATTTAACAAGAGTAAGTCCCTCTAAGAAAAAATGTCAAATTGGTTTGAGAATTTATCTTTGACAAGTGAACTTACACACAAAAATATTATTATTCTTAAGACCAAGTCTTCACCATACTATTGTTGACAACACTTAAAGAGAATTAATAATAAAAAATAAATCTATACAAAATAAAAAAAAATCTTAGAAAACAACAAAATAGAGGTTAGAAATATAATACATTTGATTTTTTTTTCAATTTCAAAAATAATTTTGTTGAATTTTGATTTCATACATGAAAAATTTGTACTTTGTACTTTGAATTGATATACCTAATATTTAGGGTATGTATATAAATATTTCCTAATCCACAATGAAGAGGCTAGAGAGAGTTTTTTAATTCCTATAAAAATGTGAAAATTTAACTCCCTAGGCAAAATTTACGATAATTTTAAAAGAAAAAATTCTTTTTGATGAAAAAGGCCCTTAAGGCTATGCAAAGAAACACCATATATGAGTACCATGTAGGTAGAAATATTAGATGTCATGACTTGACTAGAGTGGACTAGAGTAGCTAAGGAAAAGTGGAGGTATGGGTGGAGTTTGTTGTTTCTAGTGGAGGCATTGTAGTGGATTGGTGGGAAAATGCCTTCGCCTAGTGATCAAAGTGTGCTAGTAGTCAAAGAAAGTTGGTAGGGGTTGGTAGGCATTTACCCTACTTACATAGGGTACCATAGTCCCTTATGATAAGGTATAGTGCTCTACTATTTTTTTTTAAAAATCATTTTTGTATTTTTTTAAATTTTAAATTGAAATTAAAAATTACAAGCAAATTATTCTTATATCTATTGTGCATTACACCTACATATGGTTAATGCAACCTTTCAAGGAAATTATTTTTTCCCCAAATTCTCTTGAGCACAAAACTAAAAAATATGGATTTGAGGTTTTTGGGCCTTGTGGATTCAATGATAGTCTACATGTAAACCCACTAAATCAACCTATATAAGACCTACAAAGTTGATGTTAGACAAGGGACAAGGTCTTATTAGACATTCCAAAATGTGAGCAAGTAATTAGAGAAACCAAAGAAACCAAAATAATAATGTGAGATCAAGCATAATTTTTTTTTCTCATGCTTTAACGAAATGTGGGTCCTTAGTTATTGTGCAATCTATGTGGTTGACAATTTGATTCAAATATTGAGATTTTCCGAGATGGGCAAGAGATTGATAAGATCTATGTGTTAGACCAATTTGTAAGAGGAAAGGTGGATTTATAGACTTTGAAGGTAAAAATATGAATGGTCAATATTGATTTGATCTATGTCTAGATACTTGATTTAGAGTTAACTAATTTGATTGACTAGTTATCTCAATCGATTGATTAGTCAACTAACTTGATTGACTAGTTAACTCTCTTTTAACTAGTCAACTAACATGATTGCTTAAGCAACTAATTTGATTTATAGAACTGATTTGATTAAGTGACTAGTTAATTATTTTGACTAATGATTTAATTAATTTGGCATATGAGTGGGTTGTGGGTGAGGATAATTATGAATATTTATTTATTTTAAATAATTATGGGTATATGAACTAATTATGAATGAATTAGTTAAATAATAATGATCAATCTATTAATTAAATATGAAGTGTTGTTAGGGGGATTATAATGAATTAATTAATCAATGTAATATACTTAATTAATTGACATGGTGAATTAAGAATTAGCATGACATTTGAAATTAATAAGCCAACAAGGTGAAAATAAGATGATGAAGGAATGAAGGAATTAATTGACTGGAATGGCCAAATTAGTTGATAAGATGAGACTATATGATAACAAAAGAACTAGATGATTGGAATGAAAAAAATAGTTGACAAGATGAGACTAGGAGGAAAATAAAATTAGCTGATATATATATATATATATATATATATAGTATATATATAGTATATATATATATATATATATATATTACATATATATGGCATAAGCATATATATAAAAGCCCAATCTCTCAGAAATTAACATTTCACCTCTCTATCTTTTATAAGCAATAATAATAATACACACACAAGGACACATACATATATATGTATGTGTGTGGGTGTAATATACATGCATACATTTTATATATACATATACATATAATAATAAACACATATATACATACATATATGTATATATATAAAGATATGAATGTGTGTATGTGTATATTGATGGTATATATACACATATAGATAGAATCGTTAATTTCTAAGCAAGCACTCCATCACATGATTGATATTGTAGACACCTAAATTTTTCCACTTTAATTATATATATAATTCAATATGACACTTAAATCTTGGAAGTTAATAATTGATCTCATACCTAGATACTGATTTAACAATTCTTCAAAATTAACAATTGATTTGACAGTACAAATTTAATCCATATTAAAATTTATATATTGATCAAGATATCAACAATTTATATATGTATGTACATGTATGGATGGTATAGATAAACCCTAAATTAACAATTGATTTGATCTAATCAATTTCATCTATAAGATTTATTAATTTTTGATATGCATAATTCTTTAATATTTAATCTATAAATGCTTATAAATTTTGTATTAATTTATATTGATTGATGTTTATCTTAATCTATATATATATAGAATAGAAATTAGAAATTATTTAAATAAAACTATATATATTAAATTGCTTAGGTATCTAATTTCACATATGTTTAAGATAAGATATTGAAATGTATGTATAGTTTTAAGTATTTAATTTTACATATGAATTGAAATATTGACATGAATATATTAATTTATATATTAATTTATTTTTTTAATGATTAAATTTAATTCAATATAAATTTATTATAATGTAGATATATACAACCATGGTTAATGAGTTTGACGAGGCTAAAGAACCTAATAAGTCTTTTGAAGTTGAATTCATAGGAACAAGTATTTATAGACTTTCAAATGCATTAATATATTTAGAATAAACAATTGATAATATTAAAGGCTTATCCAATAGATAAAGATTGATAACTATTATGTGTTGAAATTGTTACAACAATATTAAAATTATTTAATTTAAGTTAAAATGTTACTTAAAATATAGTATTTAGTCCTAAAAATATAATAGTATTGATGTGATGTATATTTGGGTGAATAAATTTCAATCAATTTAGTCATTTTATTTTTATATAATTTTAAACTTTTTTCACTCAATTTTTTTCAAAATAAGGATATTTTCAACAAAATCTAAGAATATTCTTTAGATCTCAATGTCAAATTGAATTTTATTATTATTTCAATTATCTTAGACTTTTTTTCCAATTTGCTATAAGTAAGTCATAATAATCAAACTTCAAGCTAACTAGAAATTCAAAAAATATCCTAAATTTTATTTTAAAATTCTAGAAATAAAAATGGTGCATTAGAAGGAAGAAGATGCAAATGGTATAACTTTGGTTTGTTTATGAAAAATAGTTAAAACAAAAAGTGGAGGTTTGTGGAACATGTTAAAATTTCAATAAACTTACTTTAAAAAATAAATACTTATCAAAAACATTTATTTCTTTTCTACACTCATCACTCAATGAAGCTTAAGGAAAAAATTTCCATGCTAAAGGTGGAGCCAATGAATCCCATTTTCTCTAAATTTTATTTTTTAAATTAATCTAAAATAGAGGGCGTCTACTCTCTCTTTTTATGCTTAAATTAAAAAAGAAAAGTGACACAATTTTAAACTTTTACTCTAATTGAAAATTTGATAGTTTGAGATTTTTTTTTTCTAATTATGTCAAAATTTAATTTAATTTATTTCAAACATTACCATGAAAAAAGTTAGCTATTTGTTAACTAATATTGATATTCAATCTCTCCCTTTACTTCATTAATAAACTATAAGTTTGATGATATGCTATCATAGATGTTGGATATATTTGTAGTATTTAAGACATTATAAGTCATCATTTGTATAATTTTTCTTTTTGTTAGCTTCTAATTATAGTAAAGTGTCAGTAAAAGTAAAAGGTGTGAGATTGGCTTTTGGAAAGAATTTATTGAGTTGTTTCATTACTTGTTTGGAAGGTTGTGGTGTGATGTCCTTTGTTTAGTGTTTGCTATTTCTTTTATGTGAGGTCCCCGCTATATCATCTACAAACAAATCTTATCCTAGATATAAGGTCTTATAGTTCAGGAATAGAAGAGACATAATCTAAAAATAAGGAAGACACCAAAAAGATGAGAAATAGAATAAAGAAGTAATATTTAAATTATATTAAAAATCCAATAATTATATAATTTTAATAATAAATTGTAATATTTCAAAATAAAAATTTTAGAATTTTTTAACATCTTACTTATATCACATGATAGTTTTATATAATATTTTTTTAACCATGATCTCTAAATACATTCAAAATTAGGTAAGATTAACTTATGATTCTAAATTTTTGTTGAGATTATAGGAAATGAAGCATTACAAAGTAGTAAACTGTTAAAATTATATTTTCTAGGTAAGAAAGCTGAAGACATGTCAAAACATATGATGCAATGAAGGCAAATCCTTTATCAGCATTATTTAGGTAACTAGCATTTTAGCCAGATATGATGTTCGGTTATACTCGAACAGGTGCTTGATAAAAGGGGGCCTGTGGAAATATAAAATTTCTAACCTAGAATTTGTCAGTACCTCTTGTATATATCCACCACAACAAATTTGTCACTGAATTGCCATCATCATACCCTTTCAGAGCCTTCACCTTCTGCAGAGCACTGTTTTTGTCATACAAACTCTCTAATGCATATACAAATCCCTTCCATCCCTCTCCAACACCCTCCCTACTCAATGCAGGAACAGTCCATTCTACCAACTCCTTAACAAACCCCACATTGGAAAACAAAACTTCAGTAATGGGCAGAATGGGAAGTAATTGAATACCTAGTCTGCATTCTCTCCTTTCAGCAGGAGCAAACCACAGCCCACTGTCCCTCTTATTTGCCCACATAATACTCATCATGCGGTTCTCCTTCACAAATTCAGACTCATAAACAGTGCTATTCAAAGGAACATGCCACCAGGCCTTGGCAGACCTCATCTCCACTGCAGCCAAGGTAGACCCAATCCCAATGAAATCTGTGTCTCCGTAAACCAAACCTAACAATGCTGCAGAATAGTATGCATTCAAGGCCTCACTGGTGCTTTCTTGGTTTCTTCCATCTGCGAACTCTGTGAGCCCACCCGCCCAAGAATGCAGCTTCCACAGATCAAAATTCCTCAGACGAGGTTATGCCATCTTTTCCCCAGGATTAACAGACATGAAATCCCTTACAATGGAATACACCTGGGGCTTGAACCTCCTAGCCCAGTTGTGATCAAGCTTGGCAAGCACAACAATTGCATAGCAAAAGTACCCAAAGTGGTAATGATGATCATTGTACACGCCTAACCCAAAATCAGCACCTGAATCCTGGGCACCGTTCCTGCTGATCAGCCCACCCCACTTGTTATCATACACAAATCCATTCCCTTCAAAAGTCCCATCCAGCCAAGGTGTTATGGAATGCTCCAAAAACTCTCGTACCCGATGAATCAGGCTATGACAATGTGTTTCCTCCGCTATCAGAGTCAATCTCGCAGCTCTGGCAATCGCCTTCCCATAGAAATAAGTCGATGTTGTTTTGATCGGATTCAGGTCTGCAACATCCTGCTTCAGAGCAGAGACAACTGTTTGCATTTCGTTGTGGCTCTGGAATCCTTTAATTGAATACCATGTCGTGGGTATGGGTGTCTCCTCTAAAACCCACGAATCCCCAACTACACCCACCAGGTCCCCATCCATGCTTCTATAGCTAAACTTCGGGATAACCTTATCATGCCCTGGGACTGTCATTATTTGTCTGTGTACAGAGTGGGAAAGCATAAGCAATTCACTCCGCCCCTTCTTTTTCCACCTATAACAAATCCTGAAGATAGAATATTTTAAAGAATGATCTGTTAGAATTATGAAATAATAGGCCAATCCTTCCATTTCAAAAATAACGTAATATGTGAATTATAGGCTATATTTTAGGGAGCATATTTTCTATTAACGTGTCTGATTTAGGGGATATTAGGCAGAAATTTGCAATCATAAACTAGTATGAACATTTATTGCTAAGTAATTTTTGGATTCGATTGTGTGTTAATTTTTGCATCAATGTTTCATATCACACTTCATTATCCATCATTAGGATGAAAGTAGAGAGCATAGGAGAAAAAAACATGAAGTGTGATTTGAAATGTTGATGCAAAAATTCACATAATCGAATCCAGAAATCAGTTAGCAATAAACATTATGAATTGTGAAAACTTGATATCATTAATAGTATAAACACTTTAAAAAGACAGCAATCAAAAACAGCGTGTTGAATGTGTCACTAAAGTTTACAACTGTAAGAATGACATGATTCAAATTTAGACTTCTTCTGGACCCAGCAAGACAATTTTGGTCTTAAATTGAGCCAAATTATTTTTGGAAAAACTCAGCAAAATGCTGTAAATTTGATATAGGAGCATCTAGTGGTGTAAGGGCAATCTTGCATCACCCAAAAATAGTTAAATTTCAAGTTTCTCAGTTTTTAGATGTTTTTACATTTTTGGATACCCTTTTTGTCATAATGAAATTCTCAATTTACGGTTTTTATTTTCGGTTCCTGGGTTGAAAGATATTGCAGTTTTAGTTTCCCAGATTTGCACCTGAAAATCTTCCAAGTGAGATTTGAGACACTTAGAGCTCCCGGATCGGCCCCGAAACTTGCCAAAATCGGCATAACAAATTTTGAGTGCGTTTTTGACTTCGAGACTTTTCCAACAGTTCAAACGGTTCGCGAATTGGAGTCTTGGATCAAAAGTTATAACCCCGGGAAGTTGACACACTTTCTAGAAGATACAATTGCAAATGCTCTTTTGAAATTTGAACTTCATGTTGTAAATTTTCGGCGCCAAACCACCTAAACTCAAAATTGAATGTTGTTTTGGCTCCAAACTAATGAGGAGCTATATTTATGGGTGGGTTTCTAATTTTTTGGTAACTTTTTGGGGACAAACTCGCATATTGCGAAAGGGTTATTCTGTAGCTTTCTGTAATTTGCATGTGTTGTAAAATTTGGGGATTTGAGATCCTCTACATGTAAGAAGCTCCATTTTCTGAATAATAAAATTATTTTCTTGTTTGTGGGTTATTTTCTAAGTCTCGGGCTGCACCCTCATCAAAATTAGGCAATTTTTGAACAAAAACATTAAAACTGAAATTTATGTGCTACAGATGTGTTTCCTCCTGTGGATGCTAAAAACAAAAATTGAAGAGGATATTGAAGATTATTATCATATTTGAAATTCCTGTAACGGGTATGTTTGCATCTCTCTTTTTGTTCTCTGCTAATTCCATGGATGTCTCTTCTAGACCTTAAACATTGACGAGGGGTTCAAAAGATTGCATGGAAAATATGTAATAAATAAAACAGGCAGACAACATAGTAATTTTCAGAAATTTAGATCTCAAAACTTCTTAGCTCTTTAAAAATTTAAAAAATCTAGTCCTCATTTTAATGATAAATCAAATCACTGAGAGCTATTAAAATACCGATAAAAAAAATATTTACTATAGAAACATTTCCAATCAAATATAATTCTTATTAAATTCAGCGAGTCTATCAAATTTAACCACAATTTATAGAAAACCTGTTGAATTTTGCAATATATATTTAAAATCAACGATGTTTTATCCTCAAGATGATGCATAAAATAAAGATAAAAATCTGCCTGAAAGGGGTGGTGAGGTCGACATGAGCAGAGATCGGATAGCAAGTACTGAAGCGGTCCAAAACCAGCTCTTTTTCATCCGCAACCTGGTCCAATTTATCAGAAAGCAATGCTAATCTGAAGACACCTTTGAAGTTCCCCGAGGCAGTAAGGTCAGAATTGAGCTTCAAGGGGGCAGAGCTATAAAGAAGCCATATTTGGCCATTGTTGAACTGGATCTTGTGCTTGGTATAGTTGTTGAAGGAAGAGACGCGCAAGGCTACATGTATGGTGGAGAATTTGAGGTGTCCACCCTTGACAATGCAAGTGATGTAAGGGTTGCCTCGCGCGAGGGGAACCGTCAGAGGGCTAGGGAGGTCCAGAGTGAGACTGAGGTCGTCGAAGTGGGTGAGCGTGTGAGAGCCCGAGGGCGCACAGGAGATGATGAGATTGGCTACAAAAGCTTGGGATATGAAGGCCAGGTTCACGGCCTGGGTCGGGTAGCAGACTGTGAGAGCGCCATGTTTGGATTGGACAAGGTAGGGTTGAATATATTCTGGTTGGTCACCCTTCTTTAGGACGAAATTTTGCCAGGCAGCATTTGTGGGCAAGGGGCGGGTCAGGAGATTTTGTGCGAAGAAAGGCGGTGGATCGGGTACGGTCGTGTTAACCACAGTCGGGAAAACACTTCTTGTTATTGCTTGCATTGTGGAATCGGGATTTTTTGAGTTGTGGGGGATTGTAGAAAGCGGAGATGATTTCTTTGTTCACCTCTGAGGATTTTCAGTATGAGATAAAAAAATCTTGTTTAGTGTTTTCTGTGAGGAATGCAGTCTAAATTTAAATGGGTTCCGTCGAACGAGAACGTTTAGATTGTTGTTGTCATCTCCGAGGAATAGAATATAATGAAATAGAATAAGGGGATTAATTAAAGTTTTTTTTTGGATAATAGAATAGATTTGAATAGATTAGGGGGATTGATTAAAGTTGTGTTGCAAAATGTATGGCATGTTGTAAACTTTTTTTGAAGAATAGAATAAAATAGAATAGGGGGACTAATTGAAGTTTTTGGTAATATAATGGAATAGAATAGGGGGATTGATTAAAGTTGGTGCTTTGTAAATGTATAATTAGGGGGATTAATTAAAGTTTTTTGGATAATAGAATAGAATGCAGTAGAATAGGGGGATTGATTAAAGTTTGTGTTGCAAATGTATTTTAGATAATAGAATAAAATGGAATAGATTAGGGAGATTAATTAAAGTTGGCGTGTTGCAAATGCATGAACCAACTCTAATCAACCCCCTATTCTATAACACTCTATTCTATTATCCAAAATGCACAATAGAATAGAATGGAATAGAATAGGGTGTTTAATTGTTGCAAATGCATTTTGGATAATAGAATAGAATAACTTTTAACATTCATGAGGTCAAAAAAATAATTTGTGGGACAACTAACCATGTTGATCAAGCTTTCTACCTTTCATTTATTTTGGTGTTCATAGTGATAATGAGCTTTATGATTTTCTCAATCATCCCCTCAATAAATAAATTGGGTAGACTAGCATCAACCAAAATAAATAATAATTATTTATTAAATTCAAAATAAGACAACTTAAATTGGTGGAAAGCTGACAATTTTTTCTATAAACCCTTTTTGTTTCATGAAATTCAGATAAAAAAAAGTAGTTAGCCACAAGGGCAAACTTTAGAAAACTAAGCAAATTTTCTAAACATGTTTTTTGGGTTGACTTTCTAGGTTAGGCAATCTCGAACCAAATCTCGAGCCAAATCACGAGCCTATTGATTTTGTCAGAAAAAATGGATATTCATTCAGAGCAGATATCCATTACTTGTATTATTTATAATACATAATATTTAATATTGTAATATATACTAATATATTATATATTATATATTATGTATTATATAATATGTATTATATTATATTATTATATTATATTATATATATATTATATATTATATATTATATATAGTATATATATTAAATATTAAATATTATATTAATATTATGTAATATATTTAATACATAGTATATATTATATACCACATAATGTATATTATATATTTATTGGGAGAGAGAGGGAGTGGGAGGGACTTGAGAGAGAGAGGGAGAAAGAGAAAGACTTGAGAGGGGGTGAGAGACCTGAGAGGGATGGGGAGAGAGACTTGAGAGGTAGAGAGTGAGAGAGAAAGACTTGAGAGGGAGAGAGGGAGGGAGAGAGGGAGAAAGTCTTGAGAGGGAGAGGGAGAGGGAGAGAGGGAGCGACAGACTTAAGATGAGAGAGAGAGACTTGAGAGGGAGATATATATTATATAATATATTTAATACATAGTATATATTGTATTTATTGGGAGAGAGAGGGAGTGGGAGGGACTTGAGAGAGAGAGGGAGAGAGAGAAAGACCTGAGAGGGAGTGAGAGCCCTAAGAGGGATGGGGAGAGAGTTAAGAGGTAGAGAGAGAGTTGAGAGAGAGAGAGAATTGAGAGGTAGAGAGTGAGAGAGAAAGACTTGAGAGGGAGAGAGGGAGGGAGAGAGGGAGAGAGTCTTGAGAGGGAGAGGGAGAGAGAGAGACTTGAGATGGAGAGGAGAGACTCTAGAGGGAGAGAGGGAGGGAGAGAGGAAGAGAGAGAGACTTGAGAGAGAGAGGGCCCTGAGAGTGAGAGGGAGAGAGAGAAAGAGAGAGAGACTTGAGAGGGAGAGAGTGAGGTTACATGACATAATAACTTGACCAAAATAACCCAAGGTCATAATAACCCATGGACAGAATAACCTGTGGTCAAAATAACCCATGGACAAAATACCCCATATGTAATTTATAAATTTTGTTTTCCTTTCTCTATATTCTAACAGGGATATTATGTCCATGGGTTATTCTGACCATAGGTTATTTTGGCTTGCGTTATTATGACCCTGGATTATTTTATCCTTGGGTTATTATGGCAGGGTTATTGTGTCTAGGGTTATTGTGGTCGGGTTATTATGTCTTGATACCAGAGAGCGAGAGAGAGAGAGTAGAGAGAGAGAGAGATACTTGAGAGGGAGGGGGAGAGAGAGAGTTGGGAGAGAGAGAGAAAGAGACCTAAGAGGGAGGGAGAGAGAGTTGAGATGGAGAGAGGGAGAGAGGGAGAGAGAGAGTTGAGAGGGAGGGTGTTTTCCCATGTTGGGACCCTTTAGAATAAGAAGTGATGCAACCATCAAATAGAACCTTTATAACTCAATTCAACATTCATGCCATTAAAACCTTCAAGCTTAATAAAATGCCATTAGATCCTTCATGTAAAAGGTATAAAATCATCATGAATAAGAATTGTTATCTTTCAACCATGATACATAAACAAGAACATTATGTACACCATAGGGGTTTGATACAACCTTCAAACAAAATCCTTACAAGACAACAAGATACATGTTCATTATATTGTTCATGCGAAATCTATGCAATAATCATGATCAACAAATAAGACATCACTCAACCACGATGCATGAAAAAACACTATATATACACACTATATTTGAACAAACACTAAATTAATAGATTATTTAATATATTTATTAAACTAAATTTTTGTCTCATCATTATACTATTATCTTCATAAATTCAACACTAAAATTATCCATCCAACCAAATTCTTTATAAAATATCCATCCAAGGTCAAATTCTTTATAAAAATAAGATCATTGTCAGTGTGAACTACAAAATTCAATAAAATTCAATAAGATTATTGTCTTAATAAAGTGTTGTGATTCTGATGCAGGAGCATCCAGTGGTGTAAGGGCAATCTTGCATCACCCAAAAATAGTCAAATTTCAAGTTTATCAGTTTTTAGATGTTTTTATATTTTTGGATACCCTTTTTGTCAAAATGAAATTCTGAATTTATGGTTTTTCATTTCGGTTCCTGGGTTGAAAGATATTGCAGTTTTAGTTTCCCAGATTTGCACCTGAAAATCTTCCGAGTGGGATTTGAGGCACTTAGAGCTTCCGGAATGGCCCCGAAACTTGCCAAAATCGGCGTAGAAAATTTTGAGCGCGTTCTTGACTTCGAGACCTTTCCAACGGTTCAACGGTTCATGATTCGTGAGTCCGATCAAAAGTTATGACCCCGCCGAAGTTGGCACACTTTCTAGAAGATACCATTGCAAATGCTCTTTTGAAATTTGAACTTCATGTTGTAAATTTTCTGGCCAAACTGCCTAAACTCAAATTTGTTGTTTTGGCTCCAAACAAATGAGGAGCTCTATTTATGGGCGGTTTTCTAAATTTTGGGTAACTTTTCGGGGACAAGCTCGCATATTACGAAAGGGTTATTCTGTAGCGTTCTGTAGCTTGCATGTGTTGTAGAACTTGGGGATTTGAGATCCTCTGCATGTAAGAAGTTCCATTTTCTGAATAATAAAATTATTCTCTAGTTTGTGGGTTATTTTCTGTGTCTCGGGTTTGTGCCCTCATCAAATTCTCTATTGCATCTCTTCATTTCTTTGTGTTTTCCTTTTTAGAATGGGATTGTCTCCTCTCCTCTAGCCATCGTTGATGCTCATCTAACTCCACATTAATGGATCTAACAACATCAACAACATTTTGCATTGTAGATGTAAAACGCCTCAAATATGGTGGGATACATTCTTCATTTTGAATAGCGTTAACTTGATCTTGAATGGATCTAACATTCACATTATTTGTTCTCACAAGCAAGCACCAACGGATGTAGGTGGGGGAGGTGGGGGGTTACGAGGTGGAGTGGGTGGAGGTGGAGGGCATGGATCCATGATTTAGATATAAGTGAACCTGCATTAAATTTGTAATTTCAAAATATAAGATACACGTTTAAAAATCCCCTTAAACCATTCAATATAAATGACTTAATTGAGGGTAAGTGCAAAAAGGGGGGGGTTTAAGTGGCCAATTTTTTTTTTTGTTTTCCTGAAATAAGGAAATATTGACCTTAGATATGAAATTGAGGATAGTTACACTCAAAATTTTGAGATGCAACAAAAAATAAGGATTGTAGTGCTTTGATTCTACTTTCTAAACTACTAATTTATTTTGAAAACGGTTGAGATTAAGGGATTCAAAAGAGGGATGCACAAAAATTGGTGTTGTTTTTGTCAGAAAAAACATAACATAGCAACTTTTGTATGTCCCTAGCATGGTGATTTTTTTTTTAGTATTTTTAAAATCGCTTCGATAAGAAATTAGCTAATAGTATGTAGTTGATGCATGATTTTTTGATAATTTTTTAATGAATATTTCATTTTTAACTAATTTTCTAAGTGGACACTTCCTGAAAAATAGAATTTTGGCTGTGCTACCCCTACAAATTTTGGAAAATAATTGAATTTTTTAATTTATTTTTAAATTTGTAGAATGAAGTCTAGTTTCTAAAAATGTAATTTATTTGAAATTTCGAAGAATGGTTAATTTATAATGAAAAAAATACCAAACACTATTTTTTTTCAAAAAAGAGACAAACAAAAAAAATTATAGATCAAAGACTTAACATTGTTAAAAAGTGAAAAAAATTACATCATTGGATAGCTAAGAGAGAGACTAACATTACCTAGGTCTTCGATTTGTTTGACATTGAAACACGTGCAATCCTAATAGTGAGCACAAATATATGATTATGTGAAATATAGTAGAATTTGAAAAAACACGTCTCTGTTAGTTGGGAAGGCCCTCCAAGTCTTTAGGTTGGTATTCTAAGGAAAATACCAAGCCTAAGGCTTGGGGATTCCCAGAACAAGATATAATGCGAGCGTGTTATAACGTGCTCGCGTTTTGGTCTACATTGAATTTAGTTTTTTTCTCTTTTTTTCTCTCTTCTTGTTATCTTTCAGGGAAACTATATACATGAAATAAACATTTAAGTATAAGTTGACATTTACATATGGACATTTACTTTCTTATACTTTAAGTTATATTTCATGTATATATTTTTAGGATGTTTGAGAGTGGTTTCAGATCTCTAGGAGTTATAATGCAAATTCTAGTTTTTGGAAGATCTCACAAATTTCAGACTTAGTCAAATTTCAGTAATAAACATGTCAAATTTTAGTAATCAAGAGGTCAAATTTCAGTAATTATCAAGTTGTATTATTTATCTCTCTATCTCACTCATTTTTCATCCCTTACACTCTAGACTTCTCTATCACTATCTCCATCCCTTTATCTGACTCTCTCTCCCTTGATCTCAAGAACTCTCTCTCTCTCTAACTCACTTCTCTCTCGCTCCCTCCCTCATTCCCTCTCTACTTATCTCTATCTCCCTCCCTCCATCCTCCTCGCCCCTCTCTCTCTACCTACCTCTCCCTCCATAACTCCCTACCACCCTCTCTATTTATCTCTACCTCACCTCTCTCTCACCTCCCTCTCTCTCCCTCCATACTCTCTCCCTCTCTTCTTCCCTATCTACTCTATCTCCCAATCACTCTCTCTACCTACCTCTACATCCATCACACCCTACCTCTCTCTTTCTACACCTCTCCATCTCACCTCTCCCTCCCTCCCTCATTCCCTCTTTACTTATCTCTATCTCTCATCTCTCTACCTCTCCTTCCCTCTCTACTTATCCTTATATCCTCTCTCCCTCTCTCTACCTACCTCTCCTTCCACCACTCTCTATTTCTCTCTATCCCACCTCTCTCTCCCTCACTACATCTCCCTCCCTCTCTCTCTCCCTCTCTACTTATCTATATCTCCCTTCTCCCTCTCTACCTACCTCTCCATCCATCACATCCTACCACTCTCTCTCTATTACTCTCTATCTCACCTCCCACTCTCTCCATCCATTCCTCTCCCTCTCCTTCCCTCTTTACTCTCTATCTCCCTAATCCATCTCTACCTACCTCTCCATCCATCACTCCCTACCACTCTCTCTACACCTCTCTATCTCACTTCTCTCCCTCCCCCCTTATTCCCTCTCTACTTCTCTCTCTCTACCTCTCCTTCCCTCTCTAATTATATTTATCTCCCCTCGCCCCCCTCTCTCTCTCCCTCTCTCTCTCACACACACTGGATGTCTCCCTCCCTACCTTTTCCCCTATCTACTCTCTATGTATCCTCTCCCTCCCTCTACCTCTCTCTCGCTCTCTCTCCCTCCTCCCTCACCCTATTTCTCTTTCACTCTCTCCTCTCTAGATCTCACCATTCTCTCTTTCCCTCTTTATAATTCTCTCCTCTATATATCACCATTCTCTCTCTACTTATCTTTATCTCATCTATCCCTCTTTACCTCTCCCTTCTTCCACTCTCTCACCCACCCTCCCTCCTTCCCTCTATCTCTATCTCTCTCCACTGCTATCTATATAACCTATCCCTCTCTACCCGCACATCCCTCCATCACTCCATACCACACTCTCTCTATTTCTCTCTATCTCACCTCTCTCTCACCTCCCTCTCTCTCCCTCCATCTATCATTCTATATCTATTCTTTATCTCTCATTTCTCTCTATCTCTCCTTCCCTCTCTACTTATATTTATCTTCCCTTTCCCTCCCAACCTCTCTCTATCTCTCTCTCCCCAATCCCTCCCTCCCCCTCTTTCTCTCTCCCACTATGAGTGTTGAGGGTTTAAGGTTTAGTTTTTAAGGTATAGGGTTGAGGTTAGAGGGTTAAGTGTATAGGGTATAGGGATTAGGGTTTAGGATATTAGGTATAAAGAGGGTATAGGGTATAGGGATGAGGGATGAGGGTTTATGGTTTAGGGTTTAAGTTATAGGGTTGAGAGTTGAGGGGTAGTGTTTAGGGTTGAGGGTATAAGGTTAAGTGTATAGGGTATATGGATTAGGGTTTACTATATTGGGCATATGGTTGAGGGTATTGGGTTGAGGATATTAGGTTTAGGGTTTATGATTTATATGATTTATGTATAAGTTTGAGGGTTGAGGTATAATGTTCAAGATTGAGGGTATAAGGTTAAGTGTATAGGGTATAGGGATTAGGGTTTATGATATTATGTATAGGGTTTAGGGTGTAGGGTATAATGTATAGGGTTAAGGCTTGAGAGTGTAGGGTTTTCTGTTTAAGTATAGGGTTGAGGGATAATTTTTAGGGTTTAGGGTATAAGGTTGAGGGTATAGGGTATAGAGATGAGGGTTAAGGGTGTAGGGTTTAGGGTTTAAGGTTTAAGGTATAGGGTTGAGGGATAGTGTTCAAGGTTGAGGATGTAGGGCTAAGTGTATAGGGTATAGGAATTAGGGTTTAGAATATTGGGTATACAGTCGAGGGTATTGGGTTTACTCCACCATTCTATTTAGCCTTGGGTGGGAGGCAATAAGTTTCGGGGGGGGGGTGAGATATAGCACTCTAAGGTGAATAGGTCAGTCCTCTCACCCCACCGTTTTATTTAGTCTTGGGTGGGAGGGAGGGTTTAGGGTTTACGTTTTAATGTACAAGGTTGAATGTAGGGTTTAGGATTTAAGTATAGGTTTGAGGGATGATGTTTAGTGTTTAGGTTATAAGGTTGAGGGTATAGGGTCTAGGGATGAGGGTTGAAGGTGTAGGGTTTATGGTTTAAGGTATAGGGTTGAGGGCTGAGGTATAGTGTTCAGGGTTGAGGGTATAGGGTATAGGGATTAGGGTTTATGACATTGGGTATAGGGTTGAGGGAATTGGGTTTAGGGTTTAGGGTACAAGGTTTAATGTGGGGTTTAGGGTTTAATTATAGGGTTAAGGGTTGATGGATAATTTTTAGAGTTTAGGGTATAAGCTTTAGGTATAGAGTATAAGGATGAGGGTTGAGGGTGTAGGGTTTAGGGTTTAAGGTATAGGATTGATGGTTGAGGGATAGTGCTCAGGGTTTCAAGGGTATAATGTTAAGTGCATAAGGTATAAGGATTAGGGTTTAGGATATTGGTTATAGGGTTGAGGGGAATAGGTTTATGGATTATGGTGTAGGGTACAAGGTTGAATATAGGGTTTAGGGTTTGAGTATAGGGTTGAGGGATAATGTTTAAGTTTTAGGGTATAAGGTTTAGGGTATATGTTATAGGGATGAGGGATGAGGGATGAGGGTTTAGGGTTGAGGGTCTAAGGTA
>VDFB02322012.1:0-66414 GCA_007258455.2 Sequoia sempervirens | reverse complement strand
TGTACATACACTAGTCAAATAACAATGGTATGCCACAAGAACCTCTAAATATAATTCAAAGGATGCCTTTGTTGCTAAAGAGGCGAGAAAGAAAACCCCACAAAGCCTTGATATTGAGGGTTGTGAATATGCCATGGGAGATGATAATCAATTTTTAGAAAAAGATGATTTTTCTATTGAGGAAAGAAATGTTAGAAAGGAGTTGCAAGAAGAACTTGAGAGGATAAATCAACTAGAGGAATCAATATAAATAAGGAAAAGGACAGTAAAAGGGACATGAAAATCAAGGAATTCGAGGAGAAATTGCATACTGGGTCTAAATTAGACATCCTTTCATAACTTTCCATTGTTAAGGCAGATAATAAGGATATTGTACCTAAAGGAAGACCTCCTCTAATGAGAACTCCAACTAGGGTCCCATTGTAGTGTCCCTAGGGTATGATTTGTCGAAAAAAACTAAAGAATTATCTCAACAAAAGGAAGCTTGGGAGAAGGAAAGAGTAGCAATGACAACTAACCATACTAGGGCTCTTAAGCAAAAGGAAACAAAATTTAAGAAGTTGAAAGTCAAAATTGTTCAAAAATTGCAGATAAAACTACACAAATCCTCAAACGTAGGACACCCGCCAAGGTGTATGCTTTATTTTTACTATAGACACTGAAAAAAGTCCTAACCCTGTGAATTGCAGTTTTATACTAATTTGCATCTTCCCTTACATAATTAATTACTCCTTCATAATAATTTCTTCCATTAATTAAAATTTTATATTATTAAATTAATTTATTTTATCTTTATTTCTCTCTTGATTAATTTAAATAAATATCAATTTATTTAAATTACATCACTAATCATCATTTTCCTCCATAATTAAATAAATTATGATTTATTTAATTATTCATTTTCATTTTTCCCTCTCTTTTCTTCTATAATTAAATAAAATTCTCATTTAATTATTTATCATTTCCCTTCCTCTATAATTAAATAATTGTTCCTAATTATTTAATTATTTACCATTTCCCTACATCTTTTATTAAATAATAATTTTTTAATTATTTAATATTTCACATCCCATTTTTCTTCTATAATTAAATAGTTATTTTTAATTATTTAATTATTCATCCACCATTTCCTAAATTAAATAAATGTTGTAATTATTTAATTTACTTATTCTTATACAAGCCCTATTTCTCAACTAATTTTTCAAGTTTTAGTCCATCCTTCCCATCCTTATCTCTTTTCTTCTCAATTATTCTCATCCCTTAATCATCATACATCAACACTCAATCCTTACCTTTCATTTGAATTGAGATTTCTATAAATGCAACCTATCAATCTCATTTCAAGGTAAACCATAATCTTCAATATTTTTCTATCACTATCTTGAGATCTTGCTACTATACATCAAGCTTATCATATACATTGTATATTACAATTTTGAGAGAAAACAAAGCAAAATAGAGAAGATCAATGAAGGAGAATCAATTTTGGTGTAGGAATTGAAGTTTATTGCTTTATTATTTGGATTTCTATTATCATTTATGATTTATTGTTAGATTGGGGTCTTCATGGCTTGGATTTAGGTAGTTTTGTGGTTGCTATCATTGACTAATTATTTTCCCCCGAATTTCCCCTATCGACAAATTGGTGAACCCGATGTGAACTAACTGGATTTTTGTGAAATTTTTAGTTTCAGGTGTGCACTACAATCATTGTGTGTAGTGACACAATCGAGCCTTAAAATGACACAATCATTGTATGACACAACACATGTGAAGTCTGCCACATTGCATTTGACTATTTATTTCAAATCTCATAATCATTCAATCATTATTTTTTATCATTTTCTTGGGTTCTAGTTATTTTTCTAACATTTTGATAGTGGACTTACATCATTTTCTTCATTAGATTTTCTATTGTGTTATATCTTTGTGTTTTTATAGCTACAAGTTTTTGCACTGCATCCATGACTTGAAACACCATAATCGTCAAATCCTACGTTGCAATTGGCATTCCTAGAACCACAATCATCGGATTGTGCAACATATTTTCCAGCTCCTAAACTGCATTTGTGCAATGCATTCATAGTCTGAAATGTTGCATCTAATCCTTTCTTCATCGCATCTGACTCTCAAGAAACAAGAGAGTATAAAATTGAGTTTTTCATTTTTTGTTTTTTGCATTCACTAGGGTAGAGCTTTTTGGTTACTAATATTTTATTTTCAGCTTGTGGCAATCTTTGGGAGAAGACCTTTTGATATAAAATACTAATCCAATTTCTTGCAAGGTTCCATTATATATTTATGATTTCTAATTTAGGAACATTTGGAATTGGTGCTTAAAAAACAAGTGTCTTTCATGTTTTATGCACTTACAAGCATGTGATTCAGTTACCAAAAGCATATTTATCTAAAGTATTCTCTCCCCTTGTGCTACATGTGATTCTTGGTAATGAGAAAGAGCAATACAGAAGCTTTCCCTTTTTTATTTTGAGTAGGGTGGGCCTGCCTGTGGAGTTTCACCCCAGGGAATGACCCATAGCATATATACCTCTAGTACACTATATAAAAGGGAAAAAACTAAAAGGTGAACTCAATATGACTATTTGTACAGGGGGTGGGCCTTACGATCCCAAGTGATTTCAGATGTGGGTTACAGATTTTGGTCTCCCATTGCTACTATACCCCAGTGTTCTTTGAAGTTCCTCCACTATGAATCATTATTTTAGAAGCCTAAGATCTTTTTGGCCATCTAATATTGCGGTGCATTGTGATAGCATCATCATGAGAAGTTACTTACCACGTATGATGCTTGGTTGAGGTGACATAGTTCCTTGTTTGGCTCCATCCTTTCAAGGTGAGGGGTGTTAAGGTGGTACATAACCTTGGCATACCCTAGTTACCCACTCCTTGTACTCATATTTAAAAACACCCAAAAGGTGTGGTAAGCCCACTTTAGTAGATAACCCTGTTACTACTAGCTAGGTTGTGCTTGCTTATATTATTTTTGAACCAAGGCCTAGCATTTTTTATTAAAGAAAACTTGCAAAATACTTGCTTACCAAAAATGCAAAGAATCAAATCAGCCAAATCTATCTTCTAAGTGTTTGTTGTGTTTTATGATCAAATCTAGAAATTGCCCAAAATGGAAAACCATTTAGAGAACATTAATTTTAGGCCAAAAACTAAAACACTGCAACTATCAAATAGAACACTGCAATTGTCAAACATTATGCCACAGTTGTTAGCTAAAAAACCACATCTATCAAAAACCCTAGGAAGCCAAAAAATCACATTTTTTCTATGTACCAAAATTGACTAATTCTACACCACAATTGACTGATTCTACATCACATTTGTCAAGTTGTGCACCACATTTGTTAGTTTTCAAAATTTTAGGCAAATACCTATACATACAAATTTCAATTTCCTTTTAGATAATGACTGTATATTTAGACTTGAGACTTGTTTAGTTTAGCCAAGCTTTTCATTGCATTTTACCATTTTCCTTAGCTTACATCTCCTAGCTTGCATTTTCCATCTTGGATCATCCATCATCATCTTTGAGTCTTGAAATTAGGAATCTTATCATACTTTGATCAAACCATAGTCACATATTTGGGTGTCTTGACCTTGTAACATTTCATCTATCTTATCCTTAGGTTGGTCCTAAAACTCATGTGTCTAGTTTAGGTTCACCTTTTATCTAATCATCATTATCATCTTGGTTCTTATCCTCTTGAGGTCTTGGAATTTATATTTGTTACCTTGGTTCATCATAGTTTTCATAGAATCCCTTTTTAAGGTTCAAAGTTTCATATCAAAGTTCCAAAATCATAGTCATAAGTCCCATTCCCACTTTGCATTCCAAACATAGTCATAATTGAGTTTCCATCTTGCTTCCTTATATCCAAAAATCCAAAAAATATAGCATAGTTTCATAGCCATCTTGCATCTTCATCTCTAGTTGCATTCATTCCAAAAGTCTCAAAATCGAAAAGTCACAAGTCTTATATAGTCTTCACTAGGTCACAAAGGAAACAAAAGGATATGAATTCCTCAAATGATCCCAACTTTAATCCTACTAGCACCATGAAATTTGGGTCATCTTCAAACCAACCACAAAAGTCACAACCTGAAATTCCAAATTGATTTGAAAATCTTACATTAAGAGAGGATGAACAAGGTCTAACCCCAAAAGAAATTGAAAAGGTTTCCCAAGATCCTAATATATTGTAGATCATAGAAGAGCTTGTCAAAGTAGATCCTGATAGATAATTTCTAGCACTTGCTCAAAATTGTGCCAAAGTTCCTATTGGTTTTGACACTTCCACAATTGTAGAACATGTGCAAGAGTTTCATACCGCTTGCATGGATATCACTTTTGAGCATACATATTTGATGAGATTATTCTCGTGTAGCCTATCGAGGCAAGCTCTAGAGTGGTTTGCACATTTGCCTCATGGGATAAGAACATGGAATGAACTAGCCAATAATTTTATTGCACACATTGCCTATAACATTGAAAGTGACATGACCCTTGAAAAATTGTGCACAACCAAAAATAGAAGGGGAGTCACTTACCTCTTTCTTCTAGAGATGGAGAAGTATGGCTAGTAAATGTCCTTGTCACATAATTGATAAACAATTGGTCCCTATCTTTGTCAAAAATATTAATACAGAACTAATGTACCAACTTCAAATCCATTGTTGCAATACATCTGAGGATGTCATTGGAAAAGGTGTCTCCTTGAGAAAGCTCTTTCAGAAGGCTTGGTCAAAATCTTCAAAGAAAATCAAAACACTTCTAATGAAAAAAGTAAATTCTTGTCTAGAAACAAGAATGTCACTAATGATGGGGTAGTTGATGCTAAAGTGGTTAATAAATTCCATGCAACCATTCACCTCAAAGGTCCCTCCACATCAAACAGTCAACCAATAAGTCATGAACAATCTACAAACACAATCCAAAATAATTCACAATGTTGAGGTCCTCCACGAACAAACACACAAAGACAAACATATACACCCTTAGGGTAATCTGTCAAACCCGTGTAAACACCATTAAACATTTAAGCACATGCTTCCTTTGATCCAAAGATGACTCATAGAAAACATACATCACTTGAACACAATTTAGAATATTACATAAACACCCTGAAATCCAACAAATTTCATCTAAAGAATATACCCATCCTATACACCCTGCTAACCTTCCACACTTTGTAACTCATGAAACCAACTTGCAGAGTGCTAAATCATGAACAACTAAGAATTAATATAGATATGAGAAATATCAAAAAACTTCAAGAATCACAAGAACAAAAACTATACTGCAGAGAAATGCAGAACAAAACCATTTCTCCCAGACAACACTGCAAACACAATTCACACTCTCGTGAACACAACTTTCTGTATGTAATGATCTAGAATAGGAAACTCTAGATATAACACCTCTGATCAACATATTTGAGCCACATAAGAAGATCTTCAATACAGAAGAAATGTGGAGAAAAAATAGAACACTACTTTGTCATCTAGAACACCTTACTGACACACCGTGTCCTCCTTTATTCAAATTTTCTCAAAAGCACTTAGAAACCAAGCACCACAATAACATTCTCATCATATGCAACACTTTCTCAACAATACACCAACTCAACTACACACATGCTCATCAAAAAAATACTATAGGCTGACACTAGTGACACTACTAATGACAACATAATGCAACTAATCAAAGCATCACCAAGGTTAGCATAAACTTCCAACAATCTTCCCATAGACCTAGTGTTGACATCAATGCAACAAAAAGGATTTGTTGACATCAATGACAACACACAAACTTCCAACATCAAGATAAGACCTCATTAAGGTTCTTGTAGTAGCACATGACACCATTTTTTTGGCGATAACAAATTTGATTTTGGATTGAATTATTACTCATTTCATGAAATTTGAATTTAGGTTCACTTATGTCATCTTGATTACTTGCGGATCCCTAGCCAACATAGAAGAGTGTTAATGCAATGTCATGTATATATTCCTTAGTTGCATAGATGCACAATTTCAAGTATAATTTTGTGTGAGGAAAAAATTGAAGAGAATGTGGTGATTATAAAAGGAGATTATCGTGTAAAGATGTTGCATTTGTGTGCCAATATCATGTCATATGAAGTGGGGAAGAGTGTTTGAAGCAACTCTAGGTTTGAGGTGTGTTCAACTACATTGAAGATCCATTTATCTGATTCTGATTAGTGTTCACTTGTATTGTTCTCAGTGAATGTGTGCTCAATGCTTGATTAGTAGTAGTGAAGATTCAAGCTATATGATTTAATATTTTGAGTTTAAGTTAAGAGTTTTAAATTGATTCGATCTATTGATTCACCCCCCTCTCATTAGATTATGTTCCCTTCAACCAAGGCTAGTTGCACCTCCATCCATGTCTCTTGGCCCATTATGTGTCCCTCTTTGTTGTAACATAGGCTAGTTATCCCTATACCTAGGCTAGCTACTTGTAGCCTATTTCGCTCTATAATAATTTATGTAGCTTATGTTTGCAGGCCACCTAGTCTCTATCTTCCCTGGCCCTTTGTAATTGCCTCTTGGTCTCATCTCTCAAATCATGTAGTGGTCACTTGTACTTGGCTATCCTCCTCCTCCCCTCCCCATTGAGTCTCCATCTCTCTCTATACCTATGGATATCTTGGTCCTTGCATTGGCTGCTACTCCTCCCCCTATCCACCATGTCCATTTTGTGGCTATTGGACTATGACTCCTATAGCTAGATCTCTCCTTTATCACACCCTCTTGCCACCATCTCCTCCTATGTGTGGTTGTCCCACCCACTATCTCGATCTTATCAATCTCATAGGCTTGTGTTGTACCCACCATGTCTCATACTTTGTGGTGGTCCTCACATTTTCAATGTCTTCTTTGAGATCCCATGGTGCTAGGGAAAACACCTCTAGCTCTACTATGGTTATATCTACAATGATCATCAACCCCTAGTTAGCCACCTATCTCTGAGTTCTAGAAAACACTACTTTACCTATCATGACTCCCTATTGCTAACTAGAATGTACCGCTCTATGATGTGGATTGTCTATCCAATCAAGTACCTTAGCTTCTTGTAGTATGGCAACTGCTTCACATCCTCCTTCTAGGCCTCACAATCTCCCTCTTCCAATACCACATGTCACCCAACCATCTATATGTTGTCATGCACGTATATATGTATACATAGGGTAATTCAGCTCCACTAATCTTGTAAGTGACTGGTCATGTCATGACCATGTGTTGCCCCACCCATATGTGTAGTAAAGTGATGTCACATGTTAGGCTAGCACCATATCAATACACTATTTGTTGCATATCATGTTAGGTATGAGCCATGACATATGGTCCCAATGCATAAATGGTTCCCTCCTTCATTGTCCTCTCCAAGACTCTCCACTAGATAGTGATGTAGCATCATAAATTGTAACCTTAACAATTTCACACTATGTTTTTCTTCCCTTTAAGTTATTGGACCTAATAAAGTACTTAATTTTCTAAATTATACATTCCACAACTTTTTTTTTTTTTTTTGACAATTTGCAAGCATAGAACAAATGATCTCATTTAATACGTTGTCCCTGTCACTTTAATTTTTACAGAATAGGGTTGGGACACTAGCGCCTAGGATGCCTATGTCCCCCTATTTTGGCTCCAAATTCAAACATGTCGATGTTGGCGTATTATTATTTGAAGTTCAAATGTCTAAAGTCAATTGTTGGGATTTAATTTTTGGGAAAATAGAATAATAGCGTATAAATACCTAGTTGTTGCATTATTTGAACATTAAGTGAAAAGAGGTGGACATCAAGAGCAAGAATTATTATCAAGAGCATTATTCAACAAGTCAAGAGCAACCATTAGAGGATTTTTTGTAACAATTCAAGCTCCAAACATCATGTCAAAATGTATGCGAGTGTGTTCATTTTTATGTTTTCATATTGTTTGTGAAGGCTAACCCTTTGTAGGTCTCCAAGTAATTCAAGCCATTCAAGCCAATCAAGAAAGCAAGATCAAGACCTTGAGGAGATGTGTATAAGTTCAATCCTTCAAGCAAGCCATTTAAGAGAGGTGAGTTACAACACTTTGTTGATTCATCATTCCTTCCTATAATTTATCATTAATCATTGGCATTGCCATTGTGGAAGTGGAAACACTAACACGAGGTTTGACTAAGGCAAGCCCCTAAATGGCATAACCTTTCTTCTCTCTTTGAATGTGCACATTTCAAATTTGAAGGGGATTGAAGGAAGATTGAAGATCAATTATTTATTGTTGCAATTGGAACCCTATACCTTGTCAAATCAGAAAAATTAGTTACAAAATTATTTGACTATGATCCGACAGTGCAGCAAGTGAGAAATGAAAGCTCTAATCTGGCTCCTGAGGATTGCAAAAATAGATTTGAATTTTCTCTAGAAGGACAATGATTCCCTGAGCACATATGTCCTCTATTTTTGGTCGAGAAAATTCATACCACAGTTGCACAATGTTCTATCCTTTTTGTTTATGATATCTGATTTTATTTGTGATTTATTAGATCTTTTGTATTTGCATCGGAACAATAATTTGCATCATTAGGCTAGTTGAAACATTGCATTTCATCCTTAAAAAATTTCTAGATTTGGTTGAGGGCTTATTGACTCACCTTTTAGGTTGTAAGTCAATCATATATCTTGTTCAAATCCATCAAAACCCCCACCACGTTCAAATCTTTAATGAAACCTTAGGAAAAGTGCCTAAACCCTAAAGTATAATCTTAGGGTTTCACTTTTTCTATGTTTTAAGTGGAAAAGCCTTGGGACCTTTTGTTCGATATTAGGACCCTGCCAATAATCCCCACCACCACCAAAGGAAGTGGATCAAATTGACCCATGGCCCATTGGAGATCCATCTCTTTGTCCCAGATGCCTAAGTCATCTATAAGAAACACCCAGCTGAGTGCACCCTCTCCATGATTTGTGTCATAGATCACTCTCCCCCTAGATAAGGATTTGAAGAATCCTCCAAATGTCCTCTAGGGTGATCATAGGCTCACTCTATAGGAAGCATGAAGTCATTATGATCATTGTGCCATCTCTCCACCAATGTTATCATCATTGCTCGGTGGGTTGTGATCTCCAACATGCGGGAACATGTTATAAGCCTACCGCTCCTATGAATGTCTCATCCATATCAGTCAATTGGGGCTAGCTACATGGTCATAGGATGCCACCCTTGAGATTGGAGTTAGTTGATCTCATCCTACATCCCTTAGTCGCACATCATTAGCTTAGTATTTTTTTTTTGGAATTTTGCATTTATTTGAGCTCTTTAGCCTAACCCTAGCCAATTGCGCAATTTTGTTACCAATTTTCTTGTATTTTCACCCATTTGCATAATTTTTCCAATTGCACCACATTTCTTGCCATTTGTCTTGCATTTCTAGCCAGTTGCACAAGTTTCTCAATTGTGTAGCTTTGTTTCCCATTTACATTGTAATGCTTTGCATTTATGCAACTTCATCACATGCGCCACATTTTCAACCAAATGCGCCACATTTCTAGCCATTTGTGATATGTTACCATATGCACAACTTCATCATCTAATTGTGTTTTGGTTTTGACCATATGCACTACAAGCCAATATTGCAATGTTTCTTGTCAATTGCAATGCATCAAGCCATTTGCACAGTGTTTCATGCCAATTGTGTCGCATAGCGCCATATGCATGATACTGGCCCAAGAGGCCACTTTTGTTTTTTCCTAGTTCTACCCCCATTAATGAACCTAAGTCTACCCATCAAATTCTCAGGGTTAGATACTCGCCGATAGTCCTATGTCGACTAGTCATCTGAACACTCGACCTTGCTTTTCTCGATGTGTCACCCTTGGAATGCCCATTATCTTGCTTGCTACTTTTCTCTAGGATGCTTTGGAGGCTCTAGATTCCAAATATTGTGAGAATGAAAATGACTTTTTTTTGCCTTCCCAATCTTATATCTAGCCTTCATAGTCTTTCTAGCCTTGTCATTTCATCCTCCATCCCTTTCAGCTCCATTTTTCCTAATCTAGTGTCCATTTTCTAGTCTTTTATTTGTCTTGTCATGAGTCTTTTAGCCTATCCTTCTTGTCATGAGCCTGACCAAAAATATATTTTCTTTGGCCAATCTCTCAAGGGGACATCACATCTTTATCCCATGCTTCGTTGGGGGTATCATCATTTTTTTCTTTGAAACAACACCATAAAACTCATTGTCTCAAAGATGGGCAAAATGTAGACACCTAAAAATGACTAATGCATTTTCATCTTATCATTTTAACATTATCCATATTATTTATTCTATCTATATTAATTAAATAATTAAACTAACATTTTCCATTTAATTTTTTAATTATCTTAATCTTTTTTTATCATATCTACAGTAATTAAATAACATTACTTATCATTTTCTCTCCATCATTAAATTAAAATCAAGTTTCAATTTATCTTTGGTCCTCTATAATTAAATAATTTTCAAAAATTGGAAGGCCCCTAGTGAATGGCCAGTGGTTGGCTTGGAGGAGGATTGTGCTGAGCTTCAAAACATTCTGGCAAGTAGACAGTGCAACTCTCTTCAGGATAGGGATATTTTGGCTTGGAGTTTGGATCCTAAAGGAGTTTTCACAGTGGCTAGTGGGTATCAAGAGTTGATAGCTTGAAAGCATGGATGGGTAGAAGTTCCATGATGGAAAAATGTTTGGAATAAGTTCTACTGGCCTAAGTGTAATTGCTTTCTGTGGACCTTAGCTTGGAACAAATGTTTGACTTGGGAAAATCTTCATAAGCAAGGGTTCTAGGGCCCATCATTTTGTGTTCTTTGCGAGTGCAATGTGGAGGATTTTTTCCATTTATTCTTTTGTTGTCCTTTTTCAATGCTTATTTAGCATTTTTGGTGGGTTATTTGGAAACACCCTTGTGTTCATGCATCTTCTCTTGTTGAATTTTGGAGCAACCTGGGGAGACCTCTTACCACAAACCTCTCTCCACCAGATTGTGTGGTGCATTGGTCCTGCCTTCATCCTTTGGCAAATCTGGCTAGAAAGGAATCATAGGATTTTTCGTGGGGATAAGTTGATGATTCAATAGGTTTGGCAAAGAATTGTTGGTATGATCTAGGAGACTGTGGAAGCTAAATGTGAAGTGGTTTTTCCTTTGGAAAGAAGTGATGATGAGATTGTGAATAGTTTGGGTTTGTAGGGTTTGACCTCTGACTCCCTTTGTGTTCAAAGAGGTAGGCATGCTAGAAAGAAGGTTCAGAGGGTTGGAAGTTGGTCTCCTCCTCTGGTGGACATTTTGAAGATCAATACCGATGACTCGTCTAAGGGTGATCCTAGGCCTACAGGGATTGGTGGAGCTGGGAGAGACTGATTTGGCTATGTTATTTTCTTTTTCTCCATTCACAAAGGGTAGAAAAGCAGCAATCTTATGGAGGGGTTGGCAATTCTTTGGGCTAACCAACAATCTTATGGAGGGGTTGACGATTCTTTGGGCTATTGAGCGTGCTTGTGCTCTTTGTTGGCGAAAGATTATCTATGAATCTGACTCTCAAATCATTGTTAATATGTTGAAGGAGCAAAATCTAAAAGGGGTTAATTAGCAACTTGCTTTGGTTGTTTAGAATATTTTGCAACTGTGTTCCATGCTTGAGGTGGTGGTTTTTACCCACATCCCATGAGAATGGAATAGGGTTCTAGATTGTTTGGCCAAGTGGGCTTCTAAGCATGTTGGCGTTTGGTAGATTGAGGGATGGGAGTAGTTATCCCCGGATTACTACCAAGCACTTGAGAGGTTTATTTCGGAGGACATGGCTGGTTGATGAGAGTTGGTGTTGGTTTGTCGATGGTTTTGTATCTTGGCTGGCAGATTAATGATCCTGCTTTTCTTTGGGAGCCTTTATGGTCCTTGATTTCTTTGTATTAATGATTTCCTCATATCAATAAAGTTTTTACCCTCTTTTATTTTAAAAAAATAATAATTTTCAAAAATCATTTAATTGGTTAACACTTATCTTTTAAATAAATTAAAAATAATTTATTTAAATTACATATTTTTTTAATTAAAATAAATATGTTAATATTTATTTATTTCTCCAACTATCATTTTAAATTAATTTATTCTTCTAATCTTTACCTTCATCAAATTCAAATTTGGGCCTTGTCCTATCTTAAATTTTCTTATCCATTGATCTTTCAAATTAATCTCCACCATTGATCAAATATCAAGTGAAGCATATAAATAAGAAGTTTTCATTTCATTCAAACCCCCTAGCTCTTCTATGATAAAAAATCTTCCTAACAATCTTGTGATAAAAAACACTCAAGCACTATCATTATCAAACATTATCAAATATTATCAAGCATTTATCATTGTCATTGTCAAGCATAGGTATCATTTATCTTTGAACATTTATTATTAGCATTGCATCATATCATTATTATTCTTTCATAGTTTCTTACTTTGAAGAACAACCAACAAAGGAGCAAATCAAGAGCTTACCTATGATACTCTTTATCTAGATTCTATAGTCTAAGCCAAGATTTTGAATTTCATTGTGTGATTGTGAAAATGTGAGTTTTGCATTGTTGTTATTTGTGATTTGCATTTTCATTATCCACAAGCACTATTCAAAAGCAACTCGGGGAGTGTAAATTACGTGAGCTATTTTTCCTGGATTGAAACTGTCTCAATTTTTTGTATCAATGTTTCAGATCATACTCTATGATCCATCATCAAAATAATATGCAAGCACAAAAGAGAGAGAGAGTGAAAGAATAAGATAGTAGACTAGGAAGTATAAATAGTTGAAGAGTTTGAGAGAACTAAAGGTCAAACCACAGTTGAACTTCATTACTCAAACTCTCACTCACCAGTGCTCTCACCGAGTTTGCAAATTTCTCAAACTCACTCACCAGTTCTCTCACCGAGTTTGCAAATCTGAACAAGGAAAATATCTGTAAAAAGATAGTGTGGGTCAAATCAATAGATTTGCCAGTCTGGATTCATTGTCTAGTGCCAATAGGAACTTCATATGCTTGCCTAGGACCTGCTAGAACATATCAAAGCGTTGTCTTTGCTTGGTAATCTTGGCCCTTGGGTAAGGTTATTCCTGCTATGAAAATATCTACTAAGAGTCTTTAAAGCTGTGTGAGGTAAAGCTTGAAGCACATTCTTTTAATTGGTAAAATATGGATCACTTACACCACAACTCCCACTGCAGTTGTGAGCCAAGGGAATTTTGGATCTGGGTAATGCTCTTGTGAGTGCCCCGCATTACCATTACACCATAAACCTTAGATATAAACATCAAAGTGTTAAAGCTTATTTTTATAAGGAACATGATATCTGATAAACACTAAATATGATATCTGACATGCAAATTGCAGCACTTCATTTGTACAGATTTGCTCTGTAGTTCAGAATTGGATTTGCATCATTGATGCAGTGTAGACTTCATGCTTGACATCCTACTTGGTTAAACATGTAAGTAACCATAATGTTCTTTAATATTCCTTAATAATCACAACAATAAATTTCTTTTTTTGTAGTACACAGCTCCTAGAATTGTCCTGCCTTCTCAAAAGTTGCAACTCTTACTGCCAGGTATACCATTGTGAAAGGTTGCAACTCTTACTGCTAGATGTTTAGTTAAAAAACGGTGGGAGCAAGAAAGAAAGAAATTAATGTCCACTAGGTCGCTGTCTATGGGACTGGCAAAGTGCAGGATTTTCAAATGAAAAAAGGATCATAAAAGGCATTCCTATACAACCTAAAGAAGAAAAGAGAGTTTGTCTATGGGACTGGAAAAGTGCAAGATTGTCAAATGAACAAAAGGATTATAAAAGGCATCTCTAGATAACCTAAAGAAGAAAAGAGAGTTTAATATAAATTATAAACCTCCTTTATGGTATACAGCTACAAATAATTATAGATTGAATGAAATTTAGTGAATGCAATTGCATACAAATAATCATAGAATCACAATTCCTTTTTGTACCGTGTCTTTCCTATGCATACATATATATACGACTGGAGAACTTCTTGTTAGAGGATATCAAATACATGGGTGAATTCAAATGGTCTTTGCCCCCTATAGCTGCAGGGAAAGTGCTTGAGTGAGTTACCCTCTTGATATATACTGCATACTAAATATACAGGGGAATGCAATGCTGTGAAATGGTTTTAAATGCCTCTCTTTGAGAATAAGGGATGCAACATTTTCTCATGAGCCAACAATATACACCCAGAAAGGTAGTTGAACTTAAAACCTCAGTTTTCAGACTCAGATGACAGTTTGTCTCTTTCCCATGAGTTAAGCCGCCTTAGTCTCTTGTCCAACTCTTCTGTGACTGCTGCCTGTCGCCTTTTACGGTGCTTTGTTATACAGTTAATGGTCATGGAACCAATCTTATCAAACGCCACCTGAAACAAATAGCCTTGTTTTAAACAACATAATCTAATTTATTTAGTAAATAAGAGATAATGATAGAAAAATTCATTAAGAAATTGAAGCTATTTCCATTTTGGCACCTTCAAAAGTGCATCTGGGTCAAATGCATGATGTGCACTGTGGTGCAAAATATTAATCACGTCTCCAACTTGTTGAACGGCCAGTAGTTGATCCTCATTTATCTACAATGTTAATTGCAGAAAGCACTCCTGAGTCTTACCACAAAAAAGCCTTGAATTTGCTTTCTTGTTGAAAATTAGAATCTTGTAAATAGAAGACTGGAATTGTATTACTCGCTTTCTACTAGTGCAATAATATAAACACCTTACAATTTCCTATGCAGTTAAAAACTTAAAACTCAATAAACTGATAGTTTCAACAATGAACCAATTTATGTCTAAGGTTAACATCAAAGTCAATACCAAGGAATGAATGAACACTTACCTTGAAGATAGCCAGGGCAACCCTGAATAGAACATTAGTTCCCTCACTGAAAAGCAGATCCCAAATCCTCATTGTAGTCTATTGAAGAATCCTCAAGGCAACACACAAAAGTGTTGTAAGCAATATAAAACATCCAGAATAAGGGAAGAATATATATTACTCATCTATGGAGTCTGCATAATTTTTTTCAAATAGTAGCACAAAACAGGGATACCTCTGAAGGCAAGCTCTTTGCAAACAGACACAGAAACCATTCTGTTGCTACAAGAGACACATCAAAGTCTAAGTTCTCAAAATGTCTAGCAAGCCTGGGACAAACAAGGAAGAACAGTGTTGTAGCTTACTGCAACCTTTAAAAAGTAACATAATAGATTACAGTTCTAAGACTCTATTTCCTTTCTTGAAAGAATTATCACATCCTTACCTAGGGAACATTTTTGCAAGCAAATCCTTAAAAACCATTTGTTCAACATGGCATCCAAATAAATTGTCTGCATAGCAGTCATTAAACAAAACATTCTCCAAAAGTACAGCCAGCATCCAAAATGCATCCTCCTCTGTTTTCATGACTAACAATAGCAATGCAGCGACAAAATTCATCCCCTGTTTCCAAAGCAGGAAAAGGATTCAATTGAGTCACAATGTCAGATTAAGTTTATGGTAATATCAAGCAAGTTTTGCACAATTCTCATATATGTGCGCATGACAAGCTTTAAAAAAAGAAGCACAAATAAATTAGTGTCACCTGACAATACCCAACATGAGAATCGCGAAAGGAATATGCCACAAGAACTCTTCTCAGAGATGCATGCCCTTCTTCAGTATCCAACCATGGGTGGGTAGGAAAAGTACGAGCAATATCCTGAACATAAATCAGAAAAATATATAATTATGTCTATCAAATGCTATGCAATTGTGGGTTATAATAAAAGGCCTTCTCATTCTAACAGTTCAACAGAAGTGTAAGCATTGGAATCATGACAATTTGAAATAGCAATAAACATATAAGTACCTCAATCAAGCATGAAAGTTACTTTATACATAATTGCTTTGACAAGTACACTGCCAAACAAATCATGAAAATATTGCTCCATCCAATTCTAGAATGATAACTTTTTCAAAAGAGGGTCCAAGTAATTGTCCCTTGATGCTGTTAGAACTTAGAAGATATGACATGAAGACCCCAAGTTGTTTTATACTAGAACACCTTTGTTAGCATTTTTCGCTATAAGAAAATCCTCAATCTCACATTGATACTGTGTAGAGGGATGATGCTTCAGTTTCCTTTTTTGGGTATTTTGACTAAACAGTTCCAGGATGTCACTCTGAGATGTGCAACTTTAATGGAACATAGATAATCTTCATCCAGGCCCTACAGAATGCAATCAACTTCTTGTAGTTTCTGTAATATGCATTTGGGGTCCACCCAAGAGGATTGATTGCCTGGAGCTTATTATGGCATGTTAGACATAAGTTTGGACCAGCCATTTGATAATTCCTGTATTTGGGTTACCTGTTATATTTATTGATATTCTAGCATGGGTTTTTAGAAGTACCAACCCACATGCCACAAGAAATAAAATACTAATCCAAATAGGCAAACAGAACCCTTATGATGCTTGCCTGGAGCTTGTTATTGCACATTGGACATAAGTTTGGGCTAGCCAATTCATAGTTCCTCTATTTGGGTTACCTGTTATATTTATTGATATTCTAGCATGGATTTTTATAAGTAACAATCCACATGTGACAAGAAATCAAATACTAATCCAAATAAGCAAATAGAACCCTTAACCCACCTAGATGAAAAGAAAATGTTTGTAAGAGTGGCCCTACTAGCATATTGAACCCTGAATGCATGAGGCCTAACCTCCAGAGCTGCCTAGTTTGAAACCGATCATTTTAAAGATTGAAAGTGATTTCCTTGTTATAGGATATCACTAGCCAAAGAGGTTTGATTCCTAGTGAGTGAGTTCTCTTTTGAGAGACAAAGAAAAAAATAATCCCATGCCAATTGAAGGAAACTGGATTTTTCAAATCTTATCATTGAATCTCAATTTTGAATTATTTTGTGTGTATAGCTACATCTACATTGAAGGAAGAGGGGCAGAGGGTGAGATGGGGTAAAATCCACTGTCCAAAAGTACCCCTTTTTAATTGGTTATTGTTCAAAGTGTTAAAGATTGTTCATTGGTGACTGGTTCGTTAATTTGAATTTCTGTACCTGTCAAGCTGGATTGGAGATGTATACCCATCAACAAAGAAGAAACCCATCCATTAGTAACTGAGAGAAGTCTAAAATCAATGATATATGATAATGCAACTGCAAAACATCTTGTTTGGTTGCATGTTCATGGAAAGAAGGGGTAAGATGGTGAGAAGGATTTCAAACAGCTATTCCACTGTATCTTTCTTTATTGTCTATTGTGGATAGGTTAATACTTTATTGGTCAACTTTTCAAATTGGATGGGATGCTTATGGCCATATAGGTTGCAACAAAGAAAAACCTATTGGCTCTAGGGAACCAAAGAAGTATAAATTCTGAATGTTTGAAGGTGTGGGGCCAAAACCATTTGGATTAGTTGTAAAGGAAATCGGACCATAGTGGGAGTCAATGTTTCATCACAATTACTTTTAGCACATGTGGAGTGGGATGGAGTAGTTAGGATGATAGACTTGGACCAATCTAACCTACACTATAGTAAAGTCCCATTGTCAAGAGACTTAAAGGCCTCTGAAAATCTAAAATGATGCATTTAGGGTTTTAGTGTTTGTAGATTGGGATTGGAAAAAATAGTTAACAAGTACATTAAGGATTGGGATTGAAAGGAAGTCCTTTATAAGTTAAACTTTCACCCACATTTTAGCCATTCTTTAGTGTCTTAGATTTGGCCCCATACTTTTTTGCTTGGTTTAGATGTTGTTCATTGATGATTTGTCTCGTCTTGCTATTAATGGTTAATAGTCCTCTTCTTTTGGGATTTTTAGATCCATCTACCAAGGATGCCCTCTTGGTCCAACTCTTTATATTCTAGCAATTGAAGGTTTTTGCTATATGCTTGTCAATGCAATTGCCAAACAAAGGGTCAAAGGTATTTCCTTTCCCAATTCTGATCTCTTGCTTGTCGATGGCCATTTCTTTGATGATTCCTTACTCTCTTAGAAGAGGAAGATAGTTTTAGTCAACTGGTGCAATGTTTAGATACTTTTTGTCTTGTCTTTAGCTCTAGCATATAGTAGTAAAAGACTCAATGCTATCATCAATCCTTCTCGCCCAAGCCCATGGGGAAATCTTTAGGTTTCTGGGCATTCCTTTTTCCTTTCAATCCTCATCTTCCACTCTTTGGCAATTTGTCTTGCTCGTATTGAAAAGAATATGTACTTCTAGCTAGCTATGCCTGTTTCCCTTGTTGCAAATTTTTTCCATAGTGCTTGTTGTTACCCATTTCTACTGCCATTCCCACTAGGATCCTTCAAAATCCTTTTATCAAAAGATGGAAAGATTACTTAGGTAATTTCCTTGCACTTCCTCTAATCAAGAAAAAAGATTCCTCTAGTCAAGCCATTGTGTAGTCAAATCCTCAAAAAGTGCTTCATAAGGTTGTGATTAGATGCACTAGAGCCTTGTGGAAGGCTTGGAAGTGGTACCTAGATACTCCTTTAAGGAAATACTCATGGTTACAATCCTTTTAAACGATACTCATGGCTTTCTCCTCACTTGCAATGGTTCAAAAACTTGATGAGGTTGAATCTTCAATCCACTTCCACTCAAGTGTACCACAGTTTCAAACAACTTGGTTTTCCATTTTGGAAGCCAAAGTGACTCTTTTAGTAGGGCTTTCCTATTAGATCTTGGGTTATCCATCTAGGTGTTTCCAACCCCCTCTATCCTTTTTGTGGGCATATGGAAACTCTTAAGCATCTCTTTTCATTTTTCCCATGGGCCAAGCTATGTGGACTTGGATACATCAAGCCCTTTTGGCTTGAACTTTTATCTTAGCACATGATTCTTCTAGGCAATTGGCCAAAAAAATCTTTGAGATTCCCCCAAATTTGGAATGTAGAAATTCTATTAAGCATATGGAAAGATTTGAATGCTAATTTCTATTTAGGAGCTATTGAGGATGCTTTATTTTCCATGCATACTAAAGCCATGATATGCTCTAATGTTAGGACCAAGCCAACAAAGTTGCTTTGGAGGTAGCCCATTCACAAACTCTTGTAGAGCATTGAGCTAATGCTCTGTGTACTATTGTTCGTGTGATACCATCACTTGCCAATAGATTTGCTTCTCCTTCATGTGGATGCCATCATGGCCAGCTCATTCCAAGCATGGCTATTACATTTATCTCATTGATCTCCTTAGCATAGATGATGAGGTTGGTCTTCTCCACTACATGGCTAGTCTTTTACTTATTAATGTGATCATGCTGTTTTCGGTTGGCATAATGTTTGAAAGTTTAAAGAGCATTGGTTGGGAGCCTATTCTTGATGACTAAAACCTCCTAGATGGTTAGGGTAACCTCCTTACCCAAGAGCCCCTTCCTCCTCCTACTAGAATTGCTTTAGTTGCATAAATAATGTGATCACTTTTGTCACATTTGTGGTCTCTTGCATTGACTTTTAGGGGTGTGATTCCATTCTATCCATCTTTAATGTGAAGTACTATATAATATTTTAATAATTTAATATAGAAAGTGCACTTTTCATCATAAAACATGGGATCCATAAAAATTAAAATTGTCTCCTTGGATTTATTAAATAAACATTCTCCAATAAAAACATAGCCAACATCCAAAATACATTCTCTCTGATTTTCATGACAAACAGTAGAAATTAATCCCCTATTGTAGCTCCTATTTCTGAAGTAGTTAAGTAGAAAAGGAATCATTGAGCTAGTGTCTAAGATGAAACTTAGAATAACACCTTAAACCAAGTTATAGAACGATTTATACATAGCTATAGGTCTTCTAATATGAAGCCCTATTTCCAAACGTTTGTAGGGATTAGAGTTTTGGAAATGGTGCAAAAACATTTGAGATTGACATGTATCTACGAATACCTGATTCAGGTTGATATTGGGTCTATTCTAGTATAATTGCATTTTAATCTTAGGAAAGGCCAAGAGCCTACTCCTATAAAATTATTAAACTAAAGAGCTCTTGATGATCAATTCAAGCCAACATATAGGAAAAGAAAACTAGCTAGAAAATATTTGAAGAAGCCTAAATATCTAAAATGATGGGATTAGCATTCAGGGTTGATAGTATGAGTGTAGAAACATTGGGACTAACTGTGCATCTGGGACTTATATGCATAAGGGCATGTGCTGCACTCAAATCCAAGGAAAGGATAAGAGCTTATTATATCAAAATATGGATATGTGCCGATATAAATTCATTTAGATTTGGGGACATGCAAAGTGATCCCCTATCAAAGTATGTGGAGGATTTGGAAACTAAAAGCCCTCTGACTTCCGGATCAATCTATGATACAATGCAGAACAAACCCAACAATAAGAGATTTAAAGACACCTGAAAATCCAAAACATTGAGTTTTAAGGTATATAGTTTTGGACCAATGACATTGGTGCAAAAATATTGGGATTGGCCTCTTTCAATGACTGAGGCCAGTTGATAATGGCACATGGTAGTATAATTGCATTATAAAAATCTAAGTGTCAGCAGCTTATTCTATAAAAATGCATCTTTAAATTTGAAGAAAGGCCAAGAGATATGTAAATATGCGCTAGTATAAACCCATATCCCTGTGAGAATATGGATATGTACTTGTATAAACTGCATTCAAATATGGAAGAAACTTCAAAACTTTAACCTATCAAAATATGAGAATATGTTAGCCTAATGAATTCAAATTTAAGAAACAGAGCAAAAGTTTGCTCTGTCAAAGTATGAGTACGTGCTAGCATAATTTCTTTAAATTTAAACAAAGACCAAGAGCTTACCTTCTGAAACTACAGGTGTGTACTAGTGTAATTGCATTTAAATCTGGAGGAAAAGCAACCACAATTATCAAAATATATGTATGTGCAAGCATAATGCATCCAAATCTAAGGACAGGCCAAGAGTTTATCCCTTAAGAATCTGGGTATGTACTTGTATAATTGCATTGAAATCTGAGGAAAGCCCTAGACCCTACTCTATCAAAATATGGGTATGTGCTAGCTGTCATGTAAATTTCCATTCAAATCTAAGGAAAAGCCAAGATCATACTCTATCAATATAGTTTGAAATGAGGCTGAAGAGCATTTCTTACTTGATCAATCTGGCTGGTAGCAGGAGTAACCAGGCCCTCAACAGCCTGAATAAGGTCTTGATAGTAACTGTGGGGCACAGTGGACCGCTTCTTAGCAGCTCCAGATGCTATAAACCACAGCTTGGGTCTCACAACGGGCGGAATCCCCTGTCTTATGAGCCTCTTCAAAACAATGGTATTCGTGAGAGTTGACAGAGAGAGCGAATAGACAAAGTTTCCATTGTCTTTCCAATAGTGGGCTTGCAGATACCAGGCAACCCCTTTGGCAGCTTCCATTGAGCGCCACACACGGGCCTGCTCTTTCACCTTCTGTCTCACCTCATTCATCACATTTGCCTCCTCGATGGAGCCGTCAACTTTGAACGAATAAATGTCCTCAAACTTCACATTCCCCTTCCAAAACATTTTGCATTTAGTCTTGGCTAAATCTTCTTCTTCTGCCAGTTTCCTCTGATTCTGTGCTCCAGACATTTTGCTTAGTTGTTGAATATGTAATAAAATTGCATAATTTAATTGTAAGTACCAAGGACGTTGGATATACAGCCTACCTTTCTTTCATTCATTCATTCAAAAATGTTTTCTTCAATTCTTGACCAGTGGCAGGGTAGTTCTTATCAGTCGTGCAAGATTCTAAGTAGCCGTTATATTCAAATATCATTGGGTATATGTGGACCCCAGGGACCAACATAGAAAGGACATTTCGTGATTATCCGCGCCAAAGGAAAGCTTCTTTTTAAGGGGCACAATTCATGTGAACGTTATTATTGAAAAGCGCTTTCTTTCATAAAGGTACCTAGATAAGGTAGCTCTTTTCCCCAAAGTCCTTTAAGTCAAGAAAGTAGTTTATAAATGAAATCTTTATATATATATAAAATATGCTTTACATACATTAATTAGTCTAATAAATAATTGAGTGCGTCTTTAATTTTAAGAACAGTGATGAAGAATTAATGTCCATGTTGCTTACAATCTAATTGTGAAAGTATATAAAATTAATGTTTATAATTTAATGAATGTTTGATTCTCTATGAGGTCTTATAAATCTTAGGGGTAAAATATGATTTGTTTGGATCGAATTTGAGCATCGCGAAAATAATTTGTTATATGGGGAGGAATAGTGGCTTGTGAGAATGATTTAATAGAAAGTTGTGTCAAAAATTTTGTCATCTTCATTGTCTTTATGTTTGAAACTATCAAGGAAGTGTTTACAAACATCTTAGAGCAGATTGTCAGATCAATACGATAAAGTCCTCTTAGATCAACCCCTATTTAGACCAACTTTATTATTTTTAGTGAATGATTTGAGACAACATTTGTAGCCTTGCAAACAGCCTATATGATTCTAATCTAGATTAAGGTTATCCATCCCTTAGAAATTGAAGGTGAGCTCTAGTGCTTTCTCCTTACATATGAATAATTACACTAAGTAATATCTTTAAACACCAAGATATAACAATAATTTGCAAAAACATGTACCAATTCAATTGCTAACAATTATTTGGAAATATTGAGAATTTAAAATTTTAACATTTTAATTTTAGGTTCAATTATGAGCCATTCAAGATTGACCTAGGACAAAAAAAAATGCTAGTTTTGAGGCATGGAGTGAATTTATGGAAGTGGATATGAATATGGATGCAAATGATGTGTAAATGGTAAAATATATGGAATGTGTGTGAATAAGGATGAGATAAGGTCAAATGCATAGAAATAGGTGAAAAGAATATGGAATAGTCAAGGATAATTGTATTAAGTCATTTCATCAAAATGAACCAACACTAAATAAAAATTAGTATAGGTAAGGTTAATCTCACCATTATATTTTGCCTCCACTTTGAGGTACATATGAATGTAATGTGCCTTTCTCACTATATCTTGTTAAAATGAATTTTGATATTGTTTGTCAACATGGATTATATGACATATCATTGTATAGTTGACCATTATTGTCAATGTGTGATGTGTAGGAAAACTTCTTAGATATTGTGATAAGTTTGAGTGTTCAATTGATTATATATATATAACTAATTTATACCTAACTAAAAACATGAACATTATGCTTAGAGGAGGGTCACTTGGCAAGTCTCAAATGATTGGGATGTTAGGAGTGTTCCAAAATTTTGAAAGCTTTAATCCTTAGGGCTTTGATGTTTATCTTATACAAGGATTTATCTAAAATCTAAAACCCTTGTTGCCCTAGTTACTTCATGGTGTCACTGTATTTTTTTATTATCAATGACTTTCTAGACTAGTTCAAGTATCTTAAGTTACGTTTTGAAGCATCAAAATATCCTAAGTCTACTAGACCCTTTGTCTAGGTTATCTACTATAACCTTTTCCTCTATAAAATATTATTTCTTATGCTTTCTCCATTTGAAATTATGTGGTCCCCAATTTCTATCCACATGTCAAAGTTTTATTGTGTCACGTTTTAAATTTGATATCTTTTGTTGCACTTGTGAGTGTGCGTTGTTGTACCATGTGTAATGAATGAATGAATGATTTTAATTGTGTCCACGATACTAGCTAGTCTATGGGATCCATGAAATGAAACTGAAAACCACCTTTACCAAAACAACAAAACAATTGTTGACCCCACCGAACTACTCCATGTTTTCTAGCTCTTTGATGATTTTGTTTCTTTTGTTGTGTATTTTGATCAGGTAACTTATTGTTTTATCAATCTTCTCCTCTTAGAACAAGGCCGCTAAAAAATTGACTTTTAACAAATCCAAGTAACTATACTGGATGTCCTCGTAGTCCTTACACTGCATAATGTAGTGCCACTCTGTCTCCACTAAACCCGAAGAGTAGAAACAACAAATCCTATCTGCCCACACCTCTTTGGGTATTTTCCATCTTCTTGTTTTACATCTCAAACGGTGTGAGCTAGTTTATAACTAGGCTATTAGCATTTTAGCCTTCCACTTTATATCTGCCCCCATGCAGAATTTTTGCTCGTGATCACAAGTAGGGTTAAAATGTAAAACATAGTGTTCTCTTTTTCAGCTTAGTTGTTTCAACATCATGTTATTTTTGACTTTCTCTTTTACATACCTTTTCATTTCAACTTTTGTGTTTGAACACTCTTGCATGTTGATCCCCCATTTTCCCATCCACTTGACATTTTGCTTCATCCACGTGCTCTTCCTTCTAGTTAATTTTTCTTCCACCACAATTTTGGGTCATTGGTGTTCCCCTATATTCTCTATTCTCTACAAATAGCCTAATAAAAAAATTAATATTGCCATTTCCATTGGGAAGACACCAACTTCAACTAAAACAATCTCATACGAGACTGTACTTTTTATTTTGAAATTGCTTGTGATTAAGTGCTTTTGAAGTCTTTATGTGTTTCCATTTTATAGCTGACGTGTTACAGCCCCAAACTTCGTAACCATATATAATGGCAGGTGTAACAAGCAGCCCAAATAACTTCTTCTTTGTTTTCCAATCCCATAACTCAATATATCTACATCTGTTTTGGAGCAAGCAAAGAGCTTTCCAACCCCCTTGAATTCTTTTCATCCTACAAGTCTCCCAACTAAGATTGTTGCATAAATTGAGACCCAAATACTTGTATTCATTCACCACTTGTAAAGTGTTTTCCTCAAACTCAAAATTTATTTGTTTCCTAGCTCTTTTCAATGTAAATATCATGACATTGATTTTGCTGATGTTGACTTGCATGATTCCTACATCTTGGCATAATAGTTCTAAAGCTTTTAGATACTCTTGAAGACTATTTTTTGAATTTTCCATTAAGATCATTTGCATACAACAACTTGAACTCAAGAATGTTAAGCCAAATAGTTTGAACTTGAGTGTTGCTGGAATGTTTTTGATTCGTTTGAGTTGAATTTGATTTTGTTGCAGACGAGGCAATTTCTTATGTTTAATACATGGTGACTTTGAAGTGTGTCCCTCCTTAATTTCATGAGAATGTGATAAGTGATGAGTTCATTTTAATAAAGGTCGGGTGGGCCTATACATCTTGTCATCAAAGTTTAAGCTTTCTATTAGGCCACATGTCATGTTGCATGACACATCACCAGGAGTTCCTATGTGTCAAGACATGATGCAAAATTTGATGCCTATCAAAAATCTCTTGCAAAGCATTGTATGTAGTAGCAGTTGGTCTCAATCATCTCACAAGATCAAGGGATGAAATTCAAAATATTATTAAAGAAAGAATGTTAGCTCCACCACTTTGTGTTATCACACATAAATACATTTAACACATAGTTGGAAACATGAACGAATAGTTTTAGTCCTTAACATTTGAATCACCTAAATTATTTTCTAATGATATGTAATAAAATAAAAGGTGTGTCTCAATCCATAATTTGACATGGTTTGAGGAGTGTTTGCTCAAAATCAAAAGGCCATGCACTTTCAATCATAGTATGCAATGGGTATGTTTCTCTAAGTTTTTTTAAAATTCCTACTATTTAAGCAAGTTAGAGTTAGGGTTAAAAATTGTTGGTTCATTTTACTAGATCTTGTTGTGTTGGTAAATCCCTATAGTTTCCATTTACCATAAATATAATGCAATTATAAAATTATTATATTGCTAAATGAGTTGTGCTTCATTCCACACCAGTAAGTTCACAAAAGAGGTATTGATCAAGACCTAATTGGTCAATTACTCGACTCTACAAAAAAGCCAAGCTTCCTTAATGTACAAATTTATTATCAAATAGATTGCATGATAGGGAATAATTGGTTAGGGATAATGAAATCCTTGTCACTGGGTGGAATTTATTTTTATATTGTTATAACCATGCTAGGAACCTTGCCCCTATCTCAAACATATAGAGGTTAGACTTAGGAAAATTGGTTGTGCCTAATTTCTTTGTCAATACAAATTTTAGTGTATGCAATCAACAAGTAGTATGACCCAAACTCTAGGTAGTTAATTTAAGGAATAGTAGAAGTCTTGCTCACAATGAATAAAGAATTGGTTAGGAAGGTTTTCAATTTAAACCTTTGAGCCAACTGTAATATTGAATTCAATGCATTATGTAAAGAATATGCAAAGGAAAAAAGTAATTATAGGATGAAATGGTTTCCCAATCATCAAATTATAAATCATGTCAGATCAAAGTGCAGTCCCTCTAATGAAATATAGCCACTAGGTACTAACACTTTTGAAGAGTATTTCAAAAAATATATTTTTCTGTGTGTCAAGTTTTAGGAATGAACTACAAAGCATAAATACCATTACGCATGATGATGTTGGTAAGAGATATCCATCATAGATATTTCAATAGATATTTTAATTTTTCTTCCTTTGTGGTGAAAGGTATTCATAAAGAATTGGTGTCTCTAAAGATTGATAGTAGGATCCCCTATTTCAATTGGTATTCTTTTCGTTTTCATATTTTCTATATTTGGGAAAGAACACATTGGGTCAAGCTTTAAGAGTAACAATTGCATCACTAGATAATACACCTATGCCAATTCAAATGAGAACTTATGTGTGGGATGCACACTACCGGAATTTTTACTATAATGCTTTTGAGTTTTATTTTTTCAAAGGATTATGGATATGCTTGGGAAATATAGGAGCAATTTTTTTGAAAGTTTCCAAATTTTATTAAGGCCAAGTAATATAACCAACAAACAAACATTGATCATAGTTGGGGAGACTGGTTCTTCTATCAAGATAGAACACTAATATAGTATAAAGTAGAAGGTATCATTATTTCCTTCCAGCCTTAAGTTTTTTGACTTTATAATCACTACAAAGGATGGTCTTGACCTCTTAGAGACAAAATTGATGTAATATAGGATGTTTTTATAGAAGGGTAGAAGATTTGACCTAGAGCATTTCATTGATAGAATAAAAAAGTAGGAAGATCAATATATGAGTACCGGTATGATGAGTCTAAGGACTTGATCAACAATTACAAGACAAAAGAAAAGGTTGATAGGAGGAATGATTGGGTGAGAGTTTTCCTTGGAGAAAGAAAGATAATAGTTCTTGATAATAAATATAAAGGAGCATTTAGTGATATCAAGGATGCAGTCCTTAGAATGTTTACAATGTCTAATAATATAGACACCTTGGGATTAATACTAATGATTTTCCAAAATTTAGCTCTAGATAGAAGTGTTATGGAAGCAAAGTTGTTATCCCAACATGTCCCAATGGTATATGCTTCAAGTATACTTAAGGAAAGGATCACTCAAATTAAGGTCTTGTATAAGAAAGTTAAACCATTGGTTGACTATGATATTATTGAGGCAAATGAAGAAAATGAGGAAGATTGTGAAAAAATGATGTAGATACTTGTATCACTTTAGAGACCAATTTTGAATGATATTCCAATTGAAAGAACATTGTTGAGTGAAAAATGTTGTTTCAAATGTCAAAGAATTGACATGTGAAAATTCCTTTTAGATGATGATTTCATTAAATATGATCATTAATTTAGGATGTTCCTAATTAAAGGAAAAATGAATGTTGACATCTAGAGAGCCAAAGATAAGAAACAACAAGAAAGGGAAGAGATTGAAGGTGTTGTTAAGAGTATTCAAAATTAGTTCAAAATTGACCTATCAAACATGACACCAAAAGAAGGGAGGAGGTTAGTTAAGGAAAGTGAATGTTGATTGTTATCTAGATGGGATATTTCCTTTGCAATTGCACTAGATACTATATGGATGAAAGATATTAATGAATATGTTTTAAGAGAAGAGAAAGAAAATGATCTATACTTTGGTTATGGTTTTAGTACCAAGTATGAGGCACTAGCCATATGGCCCATAGCTCTTAAACACAATAAACCTCAACTAGTCCAATATGTGAACAAGTTAGAAGGTAATATGATTGTATGAAGGTTAGGAAATATAGTAGCACCTCAAGTTTCCTCTCTAGTAGTTAGTACTGCTCTTTTAAATGAAGTCACTACTAGGAAATTGTAGGAAAATTTTGATAAGTTGCAAGTAGAGCATATAATACTACTACACAAGAATAATAAAGTTAATTCCATGGTTGTACAACCTAAGCTAAGCTTGGCTGAGTCTATGAAAGTGTCAACTTCCCCAAATACCATGTCTCAACAAGATAGAGAGACTCTCGTGATTAGAATAAAGGGTCTAAACAAAAAATTAAAATAAATGAAGCAGAAGCTACAACAAAGGCATAAGGGGAGAGTGAAGCCTTAGACCAAATGTATAAACTTTTTTATCATAGGATTTTCTATATGTTAAATAAATTTGATGATGTATGGATTTTTTTTATAACTTAAGAAAGGCTATGGACTATTAAGTTAGAAAGGAGCCACTTGTAAGGTATGTATTAAGTATGTGGATCCCATAGTTGGTTATGATGAATAAAATTTAGGGACACACAAGATACAACCCTGAAGCTCCAAAAGAGATATCTTGCATGCATGAAGTGATTGGACTCCTAATTGATGTCTTTGTATTTCAAAACAAGTTTGAACTAGCATTAAATGAGAATGTAGATAATTTTAAGATCTTAGGAGAGTGTTAGGTACTAAAATTAAATCATTAGTAGAATGTAAGGAATAATTCTAAGAAATTACACTAGCTTTGATTACATCAGTTATTTAGGGTGACAAGATTGATCCAATTTTTTATGATGCCAAAATAAACAACTTGCTCAAATTGGAATTAGGGCTAGAAATATTTATAAAGGAAGTCAAGAGATTGCTAAGCATTAGGTATCAAGCTCAACACAACAAGATGTAAATAATTATAAAGTATAATTGGCCATCTGATGAACAGTTCACTGTTTGGGTAAGAAATTACTCTTAAGACATAATTGATGTGACATTTTGGCATAAAAAAGGAATGTTCCAAAGCTAGTTGAAGAATTTAGAGCACTTATCACCAAGATTCTTTCAAGTGAGATTACATGTGTATACCCTTGATATTATGCTATTCTAAATGAGCAAAACAACTAAAAGCTATGAAAAACAAAATATCAAGAACACCTCGAGATTAGCCAAAAGAGAGTGATAAAACAATGAGAAGAGTAGATAATGCAAGACAAATGGTTTACCTTCCCCTTGTTGCTGATACTCCTTTGATTGGCCCTTGTTTAAGATTGGTTGTGTGCTCCTTGATGGCTCTATTGAAGATCACTATTATGTGCTTGGATGTAAAATGCAAGTGGATGTGATTGCAAATAGGGTGAGTGCACAAAATGGCAGCATGTAGTTGCAAATTGACTAAGTGTTGGAGGAAGTAAATGGGCAGCATGTAGTTGCAAAATCAAAAGTCCTCCCCAAATGCCCTTGAGGAGGGGGTATTTATAGAGGATCTTGAATTCTCTAGAGAATTCAAGGGTCAAGATTGATCCAACAAGGCCAAGATGAAGGGCTATGGTGGGTTGAGAACCCACAAGCCCTCACATCTTGACATGTGGAGGGTGAAGTGGCTAAGGGGAGATGAGGTGTAAGTGAGGTGTCAAGAGGGTATATGAGGTGGAGGAAGTACAAGTACCTTGCAAGTACATTGGGAGATGGGAAAAATCTTGGGTGAATAAAAGTGAATTAAAAATTCACAATGATTGGAAGAATCTGGTGGATAAGACAATGCTCCCAAAAGGTGGGAGTTTGTCACATGTGACTTGATGTGACAAGTCAAATATTCTAGAAGGTGCATGGGAAAAGGGGATTCTAGGAATAATAAAAGTGAATTAAAAATTCACATGGGGAAGAGAGGAGCCTAGGGTGAATAAAAAGGAATTAAAAATTCCTTGGGGGATGGGAAGAGTTGACCAAAGTATTGATTAAGATTAATTAATCAGTAATTAGAGGATAATTAGGGGCTAATTAGGATTAAAGGCCAACTTGCAAAGTTGGAGGATGTGACACATCCTAATCAAGGATTAGGCATGTGCACATCCTTAATGAAGAGATTAAGAGATGGATTAGGATTAGGTGAAAATGACATGCGAGGAATTAAATAAATGTAATATTTATTTAATTTATTTGATGAAAAGAGGATTAAGGAGGGTAAGGTATTTAATTATTAATTAAATACCTTAGGGATTTGGCAAAATTAAAGATATTAATTAAATAATAGTAATATACTTAATTAACTCGGATTGGATGAGGATGTTTAGATGAAAAGTGGTAAATTTGGATAAATCAAATGTCCAAATTTGGATGTCTACATTTTGCCCCTCTTTGAGATGGTGCTACAAAGTAGCATCATTTCAAAGAATATTAAAACATAGAACCTAGAAGATGGTTAGATTGGAAAAGATGCCCCAGTCATTCAAAGGAGTGACTAGGAAGGAAGATGATGGGGGTGAAGATGAAGAGTTAGGGATGAAGGATGCCCCCTCGAGAGGACATGCGGGTTCAGGAGAACACGAGTGTGCTCTCGAAATGGATGAGATGATGCAAAGGGAGAGTGATGAAGGAGATGAGGAAGATGATGCAAAATGAAGATGATGAAGCACAAATGGATTTCAAAAGGTGATGTTGCCCCAGTTAAGATACAAGACAAAATGGGGTGATGATGGATGGAGTGTTGTCAATGAGGATAGGGAAGGATACATCCCAATGAGTGGTATTGATGAGGGAGGATACATCCCAAAACACCACTAAAGGATAGGGAAGAATTGCCTCCCGATGATGATGATGAAAGTGTTGTTGATGAGGGAAGGATACATCCCAAAACAACACCAAAAGGATGGGGAAGGATACTAATGGATGATGATGAAAGTGTTGTTGATGGGGGAAGGATACATCCCAAAACAACACCAAAGGGATAGGGAAGGATACTAGTGGATGATGATGATGATGGGTCAAAGCCAGTAACGAGACTGGGGACAAGACCAAGGATATGATTAGATGATTCAGGCTAAAGGGAATGGATGGAGATTGGATAGAGATGTGAGATAAGGATGAAGGATGAATGAATGGGGGATTGTGATATATAAGAGGATGGGGGATATATGCAAGATGATGGAATGGAGAATGAAATGCAGTCCTAATGCAATTTGCCATCTTTGGAGCACTGATTTTTGCTATAGCATAAGACACAAGATGCCAGGGTATGAAGAACCAAGGCGAATTAGTGTCTAATGCATAAAACAAACACAACAGACAAGAAGGCTATCCCAACACCCCAAAGTCACAAAGACCTTGGCTGCCTGCATTGAGATAACCACAAGCACAAAAGGATGCCCCACATAACACAAGACCTCGGGGATCTTGGTGGGTACTATGTGGGACAACCAAGAAGACAAATCAAACTAAAAGATCAAGATATGCCCCTATGTTGACCAATCAAAACACACCATAATATGATGGATCATGGCGGCCTTGACAAGTGATGATAGGAAGCTCAAATGATAAACAAAAGCCAAAAGCATCAAAAGATCACAATCAATTTCAAATGTCCTTTGCCATAGGATCAAGGGGATGGATGGGATTGATGAGGTCTGTTAGGAAGGATGCATCCCGCAGACCGATGATGGATACCAAGCCAAAAGATTTATGGCGCGGGATGTTCAAAATTATTGGATCTCATGATACAAGTGGATCTCATTTGTTAAGAACCAGCTAGATAAGGGCATAGCTTGACGACACGACACAAGGGAGACAAGATACGAGAGACACACCTAAAGACCTAGGGGCTCGGGGGCCGATCAAAGATTAGCCTTGCCTACGTGAAAGCGAGCCCTCGTGAAGTTCGATAAAGCGTGACCCGGACCAAGATGGAGACCTTGATGGATGGTAAATATAGGATGGAGAACAGGAGAAAAGTGGACAATATAGATCGATGATGGATGGAACCCCGGGGGTGGATCAAATGATCGACCTTGCCTACGTGAAAGCGCAGGGGCAACGTAGTTCGACTAAAGGCCACAAACAAGTGATGGATGAAAGATGATGAGATAACCCTAGATAAGGGGTTAAAATGATTGGAATTGACACGACGGAACAAGATAGACTTGTTGGATTGGATTGGGTTGGATTGGATTGGAGGATAGTGACTATATAAAGCTCAGGGAGGGGATAGTTATCCAAATCATCAAAGATGAAGTGGGCGAATGACATGCCATAGAGATGAATGATGAAGTGATGAATGATGAGATAGAACAGATGTGCAAAAGAAGCAGAAATGATGACAATAAGATAGATGACATTGGATTGTGTGGGGAAAAGCCTATAGCTAGATACCAATGACAAGGGATTATGAGATGGGATGAGGGGAGAGGATGGGGGGGAGGATGGGGGGAGGAAAAGGATTGTGTGGGTGGATTGAATAGAGGGATAAGGAGTTGGATGAGGAAAAGGTGATCAAATGGATAGATGACTGATGCTTGGAACAGGTGGAAGATTACTCAGAATGAGTAAATGATTGATGGGAATGAGAGTTTGAAATGATAGGAGTTTTGATGAATGTTTGAGATGATAGGAGGTTCGATGAAGTGTTGAGATGATAGATGAAGGTTCGAAGTAGAGGAATGGTTATATGGAATGAGTGAATGGATGAATAGGAGAAAATTGAAGAAGATGGAGGGAGGGATCTTAAGACTTTGTTGCAGATGGATGAAAGCTCAGAGTAGGGGTTTGATTAAGCTCAGATTGGGATAGGATTAAAGCTCAGATGAGGATAAGAAGAAAGCTCAGAGGAGGATAAGATGAAAGCTCAGATGAGGATAAGATGAAAGCTCAGATGAGGATTGGATTGAAGATTAGAATGATTGGAGGATGTGATTGAATTGATTCTACACCGAGTTTCGGGGCTTTAAGGGATGTAAGGTGTTGACAAGCAGATTTTTCCCAAATTTGGCAATTTTCAAAAATTATCAAATTTTTCCATTTTAGGAAACTTCATGGTTGTATGTTTGAGAGTCCCAATTTTTTCTGAGAAATACCCATTGGTGAGATAGGATGAATTGCCAACTAACATCCTAAATTCGAAATATGCATGTTGAGTTATGAGCAAAAATAATTTTTCAAAAAACACTAAATTAGGATTTTGGGGGTCAAGATGAAACTTTGAGGCCCCAAAAATGGGTCAAAACGGAGTCCAACTAATTTTTATAAAACTGTTGGGAATCCACTCGTTAGCTCATAACGCAACCACCTGTCAAATTTCAGCTCAAACGGACACCCGAGTAAAAAGTTATGGCTTCTGGAAGTGTTGGCGCAAAAATCAAAAATCAATTTTTAAAATTTCAAAACATGGGTTTTGTTCGGGAGCAAAATTAAGCAACTGGGTCGGGATCGGTTTTTTGAAAAAGACTGCGAAAATATGGTTTTTGGCAGGGTAAAGGGCGCACCACAGTGGGGCGAGTGCGCCCCCTAAGAGTAGGGCGCAGCCGCCCCGGCCGGCAGGAGGGGCGGGTCACTACGGGCGAGCCGCCTGGCAAGTGGGGCCGCTCGGGCAGGGTGGGGCCGCCCGCTGGGGCGGAGCCGCTCAAGGGCTGGCCGCCTCGGGCAGTGGGTGGGAGCCGCCTGGGCGCGACTCGGGCATAGGGGCGCGCCGCCTGCTAGGGCGCAGCCCGCCTCAGCAGGGGCGGCCGGCCGGGCAGTGGGTCATTAAATTACTCAGGGGAGCAACACCGATACGCTACTGGCCTGTAATTTAAACACCGGGAGGGCGTATCACCAATGTGATGGGCAAACTGGGAAGGGAAAAAAGAATGAGAGGAAAAAAGAATGAGAGGGGTGGAGTGGCTACGAAAAAGAAAAGAAAAAAGAGGGATGGGACAATGGACATGCGAGAAAAGATAAAAGAGTGAAAAGATGTGTAAGGGATGGCGATGAGATAAAGGGCATTGGGTTGCATGGAAGGAGGCCTAGGGCCAAATACCAATGACAAGGGATTGTGAGATGGGATGAGAATAAATATGAAAGAATGGATGAAGGATGGGAGGGTTTATTTGGATGGATGCTAGTATAAATGGATATGGAGACAAGGATGGGGAGATAAAAGGGATGCTAGGATAGATGGAAATATAAGGATTGGGAGATGAAGGATGGGGAGATGGAAGGGATGCTATGATAGATGGATAGGGAGATGAAGGGGTGTTGTGATAGATGGATAGGGACAGAAGGATTGGGAGATGAAAGGGATGCTAGGATAGATGGATACAAAGATATAGATGGGGAGATGGAAGGGATGCTGTGATAGATGATGTCTCCAAGGACTATGTCACAAAGGAAGTCGATGCCCCCACTCTAGATATGTCATATATGAGGAGGCATGAAGGATAGAATACAAGTGGATGGGAAGATAAAGGAGATAACTGAAGGAGGGTAGGATGGGTGACCAAGGAATATGATAGAGCATGGATGAAGTGAATATATACCAATAGGTGTCCAAAGCATGCATAGATAGGTGCCCCTATTTTGATCAAGATCACAAGAAAGATGGAGGGAATGGGAGATAAATGGGATATGATGGTAGGATGCGGCAGATAGGTGGGATGGGGGGAATTTATGAAGAGGACGGATAACAGGAAGACGGGTGTATAGCTGGAAGCATAGCGGATGGAGGGAATGCATATTATGAAGTTGCCCCCAAGTGTAGATGGGGATTTACGCATATGACGCCTGTTTGCCAGGTTTTCATCATGGTACTTATCCAAGGCGCTTGTTTGCCAAGTTTTCACCATTGGATGGATTGTTTCTCTTTTTTTTTTTTTTTTTTGGACTTTTTGAATTTTTTAATAGCATGCAAAAGGAGATGGATAAGGACATGTGATAAGGATCAAGGTGTTAAGAGCCCATGTTTGAAGTGACTGTTGGATGTTGGTACAACCTTATTAGGCTAAATGGATTACGCGTGAGGATGAATTAGAGGGATTTGATGGGGTTGATACATGGGATAATGGATGGGATGCTGGAAAGGGTATGGATAGAATGATGGGGTGGATATGTGATGGGGAAATGTGTTCAGGACCAACATTGGCACATGTGGTGATGGATGTGAAAAGATAATAGGATTAAGGGATGGAGAATGTGGGGATAATGGAGGAGATGGGATGGTGACTTTCGGGACATAAGGACCCAAAACAGACTTAGGAGATGAAAGGGGTGTATGACTAGCTTTTAGATTAGCGACTTTGGATGTTCTAACAGATTTTTCATGTGATGGCATTGCATCTTTTTTCTTTGGGATCCACATGGTTTTGATCTTTGCTTTGGTGGCTCTTTGCGAGCTATAGATTTGATTTTGATTTGGGATTTTCTTTTTCTTTTCTTTACCATGCCTTTTAGAGGGGACATGGGAAGCTTTAGGTTCATGTGGGTGTTTAGATTGATGCATTTTTCCTCTTGCAGCCAAAGTGCTTTTAGTAGCCATGGGATGGGTGTGAGGAGATGAATGGTGTGGAGCAACGAAGATAGGAGCATGGGGATTATGCGTAGATGGAGGATGTGCAGGTATGTGCCTTTGTTGATCCTGATTAGGGGACATGTGAGAGGGATGTTTATGATGGATGAAATGGATAGGAGATGAATGGATGAAAGGATGAGATGGAGGAGGTGATCTTGGGATATATGGATCCAAGATGGATGGAGTGAATGAAGGATGGGATATGGTGGATGGAGGGATGTAAGGACCCAAAATGGATGGAGCAGATGAAGGAGGGATATGGACGGTGGTTTTGAGGTGATACGATAGAGGAGGAGGGATGGCAGCATATGATCTAGTGGGGCGATGGGAAGAGCCGACATTTCTTTTGGGAAAGGCTCGTTGAGGATGTCTAGAGGTTGTACCAACATCTTTAGATTGTGAGTCTTGGGAAATAGGTCCAAGACCTTGCATGTAGACTTGTTCTTTGACTTGGATGGGCTCTAAAATACCTTGCTCATGAAGGCCTAAACCTTTTCCTTGATAGTTCATTTTCCTGAGCATTCGGTCTAGGACAGGATTTTTGTTATTCTTAAAACATGACGCGAGTCCATTATTAGGTGGAGGATGATGGGTGGTAAATACACTATGCTTTTCTTCTGCGAGGAGGCCACCATGGAAGAATGTGAGAGTACCAAGGGGATATGCAAGCGGTGTGGGTATAGCAGTTTTAGATGATGATGGGGGATTATGAGAAGGAGATGATGGGATAGCAACATCAGGAGTAGGGGCCATGATAGGGTCTGGATTTGTGGTAGTAGGCTCATGCGATGGAGATGAAGATGGAGCGATGGAGACAAGGGGATCATGGGGTGGAATGGATGGGGGACTATGATCTTGAGGTGGACTGGATGAGATGGTAGGATCTTGATCTGGAGAAGGGGATATGTTAACACGCTTTGGATTAGACTCTTGGCATGATGCATCTTGTGTGGATGGAAGGATGACAAAGTGTTGGAGAGACTCTTCAAGTTGGGGAGATGGAAGGATGGAGGATTCGATGCAGTCATCAGAATGGATTTGGGTGTCATTGATGGGTTCGATGACTCTTGGAGTAGGAGGTGGATGTTCAATGGATTCAATGGATTTAAAGGATGTGATGGTAGGAGATGGGGGCTCGATGGATTCAGAGGGTGTGATGGTAAGAGATGGGGGCTCGATGGTTGGAGATGTGGGTTCAATGGATTTAGAGGGTGTGATGGTGGTAGATGTGGTTTCAATGGATTTAGTGGGTTCAATGGTTTCAATGGTTTGAGCAGTACTTGGGGTGGTAACATCAATAATAGGTGTGGTATGGAGGAGGGTCTCATCACTAGTGACCGTGGATGATGGATCTAGATGGCATGGTTCCACGACTTCAAGATGTGTAGTTGGGGATGGCTTCTTTGTAATTAGTCCTTGGAGAACTTCTGAAACGACATACTTGCATATGGTTGGCTTGGCTAAGGTGGTAGAAATGGATGAGGGATTATGGATTTGTGGACTAGGGTTAGATGGAGGAATGGGATCGAATGTAGGACTATGAGTAGATGGGGGATTAGGATTGTATGGAGGACTAGGAGTAGATGGATGAATAGGATTGGATGGAGGGCTAGGAGTAGATGGAGGACTAGGAGTAGATGGAGTTAAGGTAAGGATATTGGAGTGGTGAATTAAGATAGGGGGACATGGATTGTGGATTAGGACAAGAGGATATAGGTGGTGTAGTGGAACAAGAGGATGTGGGGGATGAATTATAATAAGGGTATTGGGACGGTGGATTAGGATGAGGATATGTGGATGTAGGATTAAGGTAGAAGGGTGTGGATGTAGGATTAAGATAGGAAGGTACGAATGTAGGATTAGAGTGCATAGATTGGCATGGAAGATTAGGGTAGTGGGTATATGCGGATGAAGGATTTAGATAGGAGGATGTGGATGGGGGATTAGGATAGGGGTATTGAGATGGTAGACTAGGATAAGATGATGCGTGTGTTGGATAAGAGGATGACGTAGATGAAGGGTATGATGGATATGATGGATATCCCTTGTCAAAGGTAGCTGAAGCAACATGATTAGGCATGGACGAAGACATAATGGGAGAACTCAAGGGGGTGATTGGATTTTGGAAAGTGGGTGGAGAAAGCTTACTAGCAATGATAGTGTCAAGGGGGTCTATGTCGTATACCTCTTGATCAACAAGACTTTCGTTATCGTCATCAATGCAATTAGAGTTTCCCTTGACCACTATTGATGGAGGATAAGGATTCATGATGGTGAAATCATAAATAGAATGGATCAAAGATTTTGGATGGAGATGGATGAAAGCTTAAATTGGGATTTTGGTTAAGCTCAGATCAGGATTGGACTAAAGCTCAGATTAGGATGATTGGATGATGTGATGGGATTGATTTTGACGATCGACACCGAATCTGCTTCGAGATGGAAGTAGATTGATTGGGTCGAAGGTGATGTGATTGGATTGGATAAGGTTGATTGATCAGATTTTGATTGATAGATTGGATTTGATTGGATTGGATTGGATTTGATTTGATTGGATTGGATTTGGATTTGATTTGATTAGATTTGATTGGATTGGATTTGATTGGATTGGATTGGATTTGATTTGATTGGATTTGATTGGGATTTGATTGGATTGGATTTGGGTTTGATTGGATTGGATTTGATTGGATTTGATTGGATTTGATTGGATTTGATTTGATTTGATTGGATTGGATTTGAAAGAGAGACCTTAAGCTTGATCATGTGAGATTACCCTTAGTAACCCTAGAGCTTTGATTGATTAATAGGATGATTACAGCACCGAATCCACCTTAAGCTAGGAATGGATTGATTGGGCCAAGGATGATAACTTGCAACACCGAATTCCCCTCAAGATGGAGGCGAATTGATTGGGTTTGAAGTTAAAGACTAATAATCAAGTTCAAGTGCTATGGTCAATTTAGGTAATCACTTTGTAATACAAGGTTAGGACGGTTTGGCTATGGGTGGTGCTTGGAGAGGAAAATGGTGGGAAATTATTGGTGGATTAGGAAGAAATTAGAATGAATAGGGAGTTAAGGATAATCGTGGAGAATGTATGGGGATTTTGAATGGTTGAACGAAAGTTTGGAATAATGAGATGGAGGTTTAAAAGGGATAAATGGAGATTTGTGAAGGTTTAAAGTGACAAAATGAATGTTTGAGATGGTGAGGTAATGGTTTGGAATGGTGAAATGAAGGTTTAAAGGCGGAATGAATCCAAATGGAGGGAATTTCGAGTGTTCAGAAGGGCGTAATTGCACTTTTGCAGCAAAACAGGGGCGTAATTACACTTCTGCAGCAAAAACAGGGGCGTAATTGCACTTCTGCAGCAAAAACAGGGGCACAATTGCACTTCTGCAGCAAAAATAGGGGCGTAATTGCACTTCTGCAGCAAAAACAGGGGCGTAATTGCACTTTTGCAGCAAAAATAGGGGCGTAATTGCACTTCTGCAGCAAAAACAGGGGCGTAATTGCACTTCTGCAGCAAAAACAGGGGCGTAATTGCACTTCTGCAGCAAAAACAGGGGCGTAATTGCACTTCTGCAGCAAAAACAGGGGCGTAATTGCACTTCTGCGGTGGACCAGAGGCTTGGTTTGATGTAAATGGCTATGGCAAGGACTTTAAAACGATAATGATAAGGCCAAATTGTTAGGAATTCACTGGTTTTTTCACAAGAAAGCACTCAAACAAATACAACCCTATAATTAGTGTTAAGGGTGTGGCCAAAGTGGTCTTAATCTAGGATGCACAAGGTATCTAGGGAGTCCTCGATATACTCTCGGTACGTGAGGCACAACCGTGAACACCAGCCCGTCACAAGCGTGAGTCGGGAACCCCAGCGAGATACTGAAGGGCTCGGACCAACTCTTCACGTCTATCTAGGTATCACCCTAGCTTCGACGCTCCGCCAATTACGACGTGACTGGATTGGGGTACAGCTTTCGCTCTCCCCCCTTTGTATACCCCGCCGGTACGCGTGGTTGGAATCGTCCCTTGGGGTGATGAAATCCCCAAGCAGGTCCCACTATGAAGAAAGCAATAACCGCTTCCAACTACTCCCCAGGCTCACACGAAGTGCAAGGGGAAAGCGAAACAAGCTACTACTCCCTTAGGGTAACACAAAAAGACAAAACAGCAAACAACAAATATTTACTCCTCCTAATTAAGCTATGTTCTTAGAAAACAGCAAGGATAATTTTAAAGAAAATGGAACAAACGGATAGCCCTGCAAGCAAATGTTAGATATTTTATCCCGCTTTCTCCATCAACTTCACAAGAATATGCTGCAAAAGGTTAGTACCAAACACATGTATCCCTGCAAGAACAACGTTAATAAGGAAAACAACAACTGAATCTGAAATCAGAGCACCAATTTTACCTTCCAGGGGGGCGCAGTCGCCTTTCTGTAGCAAAACAGGGGCGTAGCCGCCCTTCTGCAGCAAAACAGGGGCGTAGCCGCCCTTCTGCAGCAAAAATGGGGCGTGGCCGCCCTTTTGTGGAAAATGGGGCGTATCCGCCCTGAAAAATGGGGCGTGGCCGCCTTTTTGTGAAAAAGGGGCGTATCCGCCCTGAAAAATGGGGTGTGGCCGCCCTTTTGTGAAAAAAGGGGCGTATCCGCCCTGGGGCGTGGCCGCCCTTTTGTGAGTGGGGTGTGGCCGCCTTTTTGCGAGTGGGGCGTGGCCGCCCTTTTGCGAGTGGGGCGTAGCCGCCCCTCTACGTCGCGTTCCTGCAAAACTTAAACAACAGAAAACGTAAAATATGGGAGCCCGTTTGTGGGTCCCACCGGGCGTGCCAGAAATGTATACCCTTGATATTATGCTATTCTAAATGAGCAAAACAACTAAAAGCTATGAAAACAAAATATCAAGAACACCTCGAGATTAGCCGAAAGAGAGTGATAAAACAATGAGAAGAGTAGATAATGCAAGACAAATGGTTTACCTTCCCCTTGTTGCTGATACTCCTTTGATTGGCCCTTGTTTAAGATTGGTTGTGTGCTCCTTGATGGCTCTATTGAAGATCACTATTATGTGCTTGGATGTAAAATGCAAGTGGATGTGATTGCAAATAGGGTGAGTGCACAAAATGGCAGCATGTAGTTGCAAATTGACTAAGTGTTGGAGGAAGTAAATGGGCAGCATGTAGTTGCAAAATCAAAAGTCCTCCCTAAATGCCCTTGAGGAGGGGGTATTTATAGAGGATCTTGAATTCTCTAGAGAATTCAAGGGTCAAGATTGATCCAACAAGGTCAAGATGAAGGGCTATGGTGGGTTGAGAACCCACAAGCCCTCACATCTTGACATGTGGAGGGTGAAGTGGCTAAGGGGAGATGAGGTGTAAGTGAGGTGTCAAGAGGGTATATGAGGTGGAGGAAGTACAAGTACCTTGCAAGTACATTGGGAGATGGGAAAAATCTTGGGTGAATAAAAGTGAATTAAAAATTCACAATGATTGGAAGAATCTGGTGGATAAGACAATGCTCCCAAAAGGTGGGAGTTTGTCACATGTGACTTGATGTGACAAGTCAAATATTCTAGAAGGTGCATGGGAAAAGGGGATTCTAGGAATAATAAAAGTGAATTAAAAATTCACATGGGGAAGAGAGGAGCCTAGGGTGAATAAAAAGGAATTAAAAATTCCTTGGGGGATGGGAAGAGTTGACCAAAGTCTTGATTAAGATTAGTTAATCAATTAGAGGATAATTAGGGGCTAATGGGATTAAAGGCCAACTTGCAAAAGTTGGAGGATGTGACACATCCTAATCAAGGATTAGGCATGTGCACATCCTTAATGAAGAGATTAAGAGATGGATTAGGATTAGGTGAAAATGACATGTGAGGAATTAAATAAATGTAATATTTATTTAATTTATTTGATGAAAAAAGGATTAAGGAGGGTAAGGTATTTAATTATTAATTAAATACCTTAGGGATTTGGCAAAATTAAAGATATTAATTAAATAATAGTAATATACTTAATTAACTCGGATTGGATGAGGAAGTTTAGATGAAAAGTGGTAAATTTGGATAAATCAAATGTCCAAATTTGGATGTCTACAACATGAATCACAGTAAATGGCAATAATTTTTTATTTACACTAATTCTTGATTAAAATGTAATTAAATGCAGATAATCATCAGCATAGTGCAACTATGAAAAGGTGTTTGAACAACAATTTTAGTATTTAATGATAATTACATTTTTATGAGTTGTTAATTAAGCTGCTAGTTGTGTATTTAGGATGGTTTAGAGGTTAAATAATTGTTTTTGTTTTTAGTTAACTAGGCCTTGCAAGGTTAAAATAATAAAATACCAAAATTTAAACTTCATGGAAAGAATATGCATGTATGGGAAGAATGTAATGGATTGCAACTACATTACTATTTCTCCTTCCCTCCTTAATTTTTATAGAGGGAGAGGACATCCTTATGAATGGAAACTCCTTGGTACAACATGGTACATCATAGAGAGCTAAGTTTGTTCAACTATTCTAACATAGATAAGAACTCCATTCATCTTTCCTCCCAAGGGCAACAATGTTTTCTCACATGGTATGACCTATGGGAATTGTGCAATGGCTATCAATATGCCACCTCCACATAAGATTTAGGAGCATATCTAGATGGGTTACTAAGATTGGGTGAAAAATATAGCTTACCAACTTCATTGTCACACTTTTTTAGGTTTTCCCATTCAATTGTAGCTAGATGCTCTACTCCAACAATATAGTTCCTTGCTTATTATTTATTGTACTAGATTATTCATGGAAAAATAAACCCATATAATGGCTACTTCATCTTCCATTGTGGCAACATCCATGAAGACACTTCTATTTGATGTGGAAAAATTAGGAAAAAATCATGTTTGTTCCATATCGTCTTGAATTTGTTTGTTTCATCCTCTCATTAGCATCATGTTTATCATATATTTGTGTCCTAATCAAACCATTCAAAAACTTGAAGCAAAACATAACCTTCTCCCAAGTGACTCACATGGATAATTCCCAAATGGTCTAATAGTTACCCATCATGAAATTGTAATGTGGCAAGTGTCACTCATCTAAGAAGGATTTTCCTTGTAGCCTCTCTTTAAAAGGAGGAAATATTTTTATTATAAAGAGTTGGGAAAAATAGAGGGAAATACTCTTATTGTAAAGTGTAAATTTTCTATAAATACACAGTGTTCATTATCATTGAATTTATATTGTAAAATTGTTTATGAATCATGAATAGTATGAATGAAAGTTCTTGGTCTAAATTGTCTCCATTTGAAATTTATTATTTCTTTGAATTGGGTAGTTAAGGGCTTCTAAATTCTTTGCACACATTTTTCGTGAAAAAATATTATTTGGTATTAGTTTTTATTCAAGGAGTAACATAAATATTTCATCAATCATAGTAGGAGATAAGGAATCTATAAGGGATTATTAAGTAGAGATTAGAATATAGGGCCATATAACAATGGTTTTATTACTATAAGATAGTAATAAAGAATTAAGCCATCAAAAATATTGTTATGTTATTATTCAATGAATACACTAGATTAGGGACTTTGTTGCTTTGTTATAAGACATAAATCCATAGGCTAAACACCTTCTCTCAACACCAATATCTCAACTATAGAAAATTTATTGAATATAATTTAATTATTTAAATTCTTATTGCATTCATACCTAAAAATGTAAAGATACAAGGACATAAGTCACTATTGTTTGTAATCTCATAGATCCTTGTTATTTTGTGTGAATATTTATATTTTCTAAGCATTGTTATACTAGTATGTTGTATATATTTAGCCAATGTATCTCATAGTTCTACTTGCCTATGCTTTGTAGAGATTGAAGTACAAGTGAGAGTATCCAATTTTATCTTGTTCATTTTCCAATCTTGTAATAGTGTTGAGCATAGAACCTAAGAACTTCTTAGATACTATCTTTCTATTAATTGGAGAAACAATAGATTGGTGACTCTATTAGAGACCCTAGTATTTGTCTGTACACTAGTGTCTAAATTGTATTTAAAAATGAAGTCCCATTACTAATAAAAATTAAGCTATTTCCATCAATAATTGTATATATCTCACCAATACATTTTTCAAAGTGTGAGAAGTATAATAGTTTTGTTCATTTTATGATCTATAAATTTTGTGTAAACCATTTGTTTGTTCCTTTCATGGGGTGAAAATATATTACAAGAGAGCTTGAATATTATTCAAATATCTTTGAAGATGATGGAAGGAGATCATTGTTCCAAAATGGTCCAATTAAAAATCTAGCAGGAGAATTGAAGAAAAATAATAGCTTATGTGGAGAGAAAAGGATATAGGCAAGTCATCTAATCCTGATTTTGATCAAGTTAGAAATAAGAAATGTTATTTTTCAAAAGATAGATTATTTGGTTATGGTAGTGATAGATATGTTTCTAAAGCTACTAGAGAAAAGGAAGATGAAATATGATATAATACTAAAAACCACAAAAAATTTAATAATATTCTAAGTGAAAGAGAGGAGAGATGTCAAGGCTAAGATAAATGAAGCTTTCATGTCTAGATCAACTCCTATTGACATAAATATAAGAATGATGATGACTAGACACTATCTCATTCTAAGAAAGAGGAGCATCCTTATTGGTATAAAGGTTGTGCCATTCATAATATTCACCATGAATAGAAAGATAGTGAGGAAACAAATGATGAGACCCTAAAATTAGATCATTATTTAAGAGATCAAGATGTCCTTCAAGAATTAAATGATCTTAAAGTAGAATTATCTATAAAAGAGACTAAAAAAGCTAGATATGACATAAAGAGAAGAATTAACAATTTGAGGAGTGTTGGTCCATTTGGTAGTGGAATGAATATAGGAGGATTTTCTCTTGTTATCGGAGAAATAAATAAGAATGTTAGAAGAGGTGGGGGTTGAGCTCTTTTTTACCACCTCTAAATTTGGAAAGGTACAAACAACTAGACTTCACAAGGATACTTAGATATCCTAACCTTGTTCTAGTTGAAATGAGATCTAAACTTGTGAAATTATAGGGGAACAATGATGCGTCTAGAGAAGATCACTTGAGATATTTTCATAATTTGACTTATGAATTTGATAAATTAAGGATGGACTTATCCTTGTGAAGTTGCTTGTACAATATTTGGTTGGTGTAGCCATAGAATAGTATAAAATTCTAAATGAAGCAATAATTTATTCTTGGGTGGAATTTTAAAGGGTGTTCAAAGAATAGTATGGTGATAAGACTAATCTAGGGTTCATAATAAATGAATACACAAATATCAATAAAGGATATAATAAATTTGTTCCTAAATTTAACACCATAATTTAATAGTATGCAAGATTAGGAAGAATAGGAGGTTAATGTGGTTGAAGAGGAAGATAACATCGAGGAGGGTGTGAACTCTGAAGAGGTTAATGAAGTTAAAATGAATGATATGGAGATAGGATAGGAAGAAGATAATGTTGACAATGATGATGAGAGGGAGGAAATTGAGAAAGATGAAGAGATTGCTACATAGTAGATTCAAAATTTTAAAGATCAGATAAAGGATTTGTGGGGCCGTGTCTCAACAATTGTGTTAAAATTTGATCTTGACAATATGGTGGACAAGGTTATGGTTTTGGAAAATGGTATTGGTAGCATAATTTCTATAGTTGATGGTATAATGCAGTGTGTTGTTTTTGGTACTATTTTAGGCCACTAAAAGATCAGTAAGCTTAAGAGAAAGATGGACAAGAACCAAGAGGGAGATGTTCATAATAGCATGGAAAAAATAGAGAATGATTGAAAGGAATCCCTCGAGACTTTGAAGGTGAACTAGTACCTTAAATGGTCCTAAGGAGTAATGGATTTTGTGGTCTTTTTGTTTCCCTTTTTGTTGGTCTTTATGTTTATAACTAGCATGCATCCCTGGATAGTTTTTGCATGCATGCACTTTAATGTTTTTTTGTTCTTAGTGTGGCCTATGTGCCTCCTTAGTTTGTGGGTATTTGGTTGGTTGTGGTTGTTGGGCCTTTTTTTTTTGCTTCTGCTATTTTGTTTTGTACTATTGGGATTGGGGCCCTTTCCCTATTTTAATATAAAAAACAACATATTTTCTAGAGTCATGGCAAAGGTCCCTACATATATAAGACACAATGAATCCATATGCCTAGTTTTATATTGCAATGTCTATGATGCTAAGATGGGGTACTCATTGAAAGATAAAGATCCCCACACCTTGAGGAATGCATATAGAATTACATATAATATAGAAAAAAGATAAAGAACCTCAAGGAAGGTTCACAAAAGAAGTAACCTCATAATTCTACCTCATGATAAGGGTAGAATAGTAGAGTTTTGAGAGTTGGTGAAAATTTATATCAGGTGATGCATGCCTTGAAATACTTAAATGAAAAAGTTTCTAGAAATGAGAAAGGGGTATCTAATGACATAAAATTATGGAAAACAAGAGATAATACCAAAACTATTTGATTATCCCTACAATACCACCTGGCACAATGGAAAAAATGTCTACTAGGGACATAGAGGAATATCAAATAAAGAGATAGTTAATCCTTTGAAGAAGGTGAGTGTACATAATATTGAAGATACTCCTTGGTACATGACATGTCAAATGTTGCACTCTCGAAGTGTGTTGTGTCTCAATCAATCATTGAAGCTAAAGGAACTTGTGATAAGTGTAGCAAATTAGATCATGATTATGAGAATGACCATTAAAATTAAGATATAAATATGTTGTCATCACAATGGTGTACAAGTAGTGATGAGTATTCATCTATGAATGAGTGATAAAATAAGATATGAAAATGTAGCATTGTAAATTGGCATCCTTGATAATCTCACACTAGGTTTAGCTCCCCCTATGTGCCTAGACCTAATTGTGCTCTTAAATTTCCTATTTTATGGTCATCCTTGGAAAATCAAGATGAAATAGGGAATTATTATTTAATATTTATTTATCAACACCTAAAGACCCAAAATAGGTATGGACTAGGGCGCTAACGCCCTTTTCCAACCTATTTTGGCCCCAATTTAAATGTCATTGGCAACATTCTAACATTTAAAAATCTAATTTCCTTTGTCGACTTTTGATAATTAATTTTGTGGGAAATAAATAAATACATATAAACACAAGTCTTTTTCACCATTTGAAATACCTTGCAATTTTGGAATTACAATTGAGGATCCTAAAAATTAGTCAAGAAAATTCAAGGGTAGAATTAGCAACATTATTACAACACTTTCATCACTCAACCATGTTTGCAAGACATTAGGAAGAAGGAAGAAATTATGAATAATGAGCTATTATGATCAATCATGCAATTTTATGAAGATGTATGAGTTGTCCTCTACATACTAGCTACAACAATATATTTTGTTTTGTGGAATAACCTCTTGCAAGTCTATTAATAAATATAAGCATCTATTAATCAAATTTTGTGGCGACTAATAGTGTGAACATCACTTTGACAAGGGTTTCATGCCCTAAGGAAAGCCCTTGTACAACACAACCTTTCCCCATCTTTTCATGTATGCAATATAGCTTCAAAATTTTCGTCAACAGATAATCATAGGAAACATAGAGTAGACTAAAACCTACCTTTCAGAGCTTTTAGATCCCGAAAAAGTAGAAAGTCATGTCTAGGGAGCCCACGCTCTTGTCCACCCAGTTTATGCTCAAATTTAAGTCATAGGTTCTTTTCAGTATCTCCTTCTTGGATCTGCAATAGTTCCAACATTTTTTTTGTCTATGCGATAAATTATATTTTCAGATCTAGGGTTTATGTCAAATAGGCTTGTTAAAACAAACATAAAATTTATCTCCTTTACAACACAAAAGGACCAAACCCTAGGAGATTAACTCTCCCTTGTGGCAAGTAACCAATCATCCTCAATTGGTTTTGTGTCCAAATGTGGAGTCAAGTGAAGAAGTTAATCCTAGATGCATCTAGGATCACTTTTCCTACTTCATATTTTGGTGAACCCAACATATCCTACACTTAAAAATTTCTGATTTTCATAGCATAAATTGTGAAAATTAATCAAAAACCTAGGTGCTTTGAAGGTCTTGTTATAGATTTGAATTTAATTAAATTATAGAAGAAAAAATCGGGCCATTGTTTCATAGTTCTTCCCAAAACATTGTCTTCATTCTATTCCCTACTGTCCTTTTGACTCCTTGTTTTAAAATATTTCTTATTTTTATTGTTGTTCTAGATAGAAGATCCATTTGGAAATTCTAAGGAAAATAGAGAACTTTCAGGATCATCATTTCCAAGATATTTAGCTTTAAAGATATCTGCTCAATCTGTGTTACCTTCAAGGAAGTTCCAACCAATTTTGGAAAGAAGAGATTTGTTGAACAATTTTAACCTTCTTATTCCAAGCCCCCCATACCTTTTTGGAAAGAACACTTTATCCAAATTGACAAGAGAAATCCTTGAGTTTTCTTCTCTTGAGTTTTCTTCCAAACCAATCCAAAGGAATTTCCTTTGGATTTGTTCAATTTTGTCTACAATGAAGGTTGGGATCTTAAATAAGGAGAAGTACTAGACTGGGATATTTTGAAGAGAAAATTTTAAGAGTTGAGGCTTACCTACTTGGTTAAGAAGCTTACCTTTCCATCCTACCAACTTTTTTTTATCCTCTCTATTATATTGTTCCAATAATTATTTGGAGGATTTTTAGTACTTAAAGGTAAGCCAAGATAGGAGGATAGCAGAATAGTAGTTTGGAAACCTAGAATCTTCATCACTCTATCCTTGAGTAGTTGATCCACATTAAAAAAAAGTGCATGTGACTTTGTTGGGTTGGTAGTGGAGATAGGTTGTTTTTAGCACTAGTTCATCTAGATTTTTTTTATGAGATGAGGTGAGCAAGCTAAGGACCCATTACATCAAGGCCCTATTTCCAATCATCATTGAAAGAGGATATTTAATTATGAGAAGGTTGCAAACTATTATTTTAGAGGAATTTAAATAAAAGCTAAAACTATTATTGAGAATATGGAGATTAAGGATAGTATTATGGCACTTATGCTCCTTGATGATGCATTTGATATGGGTAGGGGGAAGTAGTGTTTCCAAATGAGTTGTCTTATGTGTTTGGAAAAAGGAGGCTCAAAGGCCCTAGAGTTGTTTCAGAAGCATTAATTGTTGGTGTAAATAGGTATTTTACCTAACTATTTAATTAGTGGGGCCCTATTTACATGCTAAGTTTACTTAGGTCTTGTTGTTGGTGCCAAGTTGACCCACAACATGTAGGTAAGATAAAAGTGAAATATCTCACCTCTCCTGAAAAATACAATTAGTAATCAAATTGATCACCTCCCAAGGTCTTTGATGTTGGTTCACAACGTTGTTGTTTCACGAAGTGGTCAATATGGCTGTAATGTTCAAGGGGCCTGCTGGTTTTGAGCTTCTGGATTGTTATAAAATCAAACATATATTTAAACCTACTTTAACCGATGGTTTTAAAGAAATAGAAAAAGATAGATTAAAGCTTTTAAACTGAAGAGAATGTTGATTCATCTGACTAATCAAACTTGTTACCTTCCAAGGAATTCCTAAACTAAAACTGCAGAATAAAGTTAACTTGTAATTAATACAAAGTTTCATTCATTCACAGTGCAAACTTTAACAGTAGATTGCAAATCATCATTTAAAAAGAACATAAGATAAAATTTCATTCCTTGAAAGCTTCCCAAATCAAATAATTAACCCAAGATAAATACCATTCTGGAGCACAATATGAAGTAGATTTAAATCTGGTTGCTTCTACTGTTGGTGAAACAGATAAACAACATTTACAAATCTGGTAAGATCACCAGTGTACCAAAAACCCATGTCTTGGAATTATCTCCATCTATACTAAGAAAAATTTGGAAGATACATCACCTCCTCTTCCTATTGAACTAAAAATGCCTAACTTCCTACAAAACCATAGCTTGCTAACCTTTCTTAACCCTAACTTGTCTAATAATAACCAAAAGGAAGAAGAAAAAGAAGAAAAAGTTCCCTCCTCTTGTCTCTTTTTTAAAGAGACAAAAGTGCCACATTTATACACACGCGTCCAAAATGCGTCGGCCCCGTTTTAGGGTTTACAAAATAAGTCGGTTACAGAAAACGTCGGCCCTAGAAGAGTTTTGAACAAAGTTAATCATGCATTAAATGCATATACTCTATTCATGTCGGCGAAAGATTTCTCTTAGGCATGGTTTCCAGATCTTTTACAACCATCATCATTAACTCGCAGCCTTTGCGTCTGCCATTAAGACTTCATGCATTTCGTCCTCGACCTTGAAAATCGCTCCCGCAGAGCTGCTTTGAATGTTCCAGGGGTATTGTCATTAATATCGGTCTACTTTTTCCAGTAGACGTCCCATCTGTCATTAAGACTCACGGCTTCTTCTTCTTTGTTTAGATCTTTTTGCAAGTTGATCTTCTTGTCAAGCAGCATCAGACGCTCCCGACCTGCTTTAATCTTGTGAAACAATGCCTTCATTAGTTCTCTAAAGCATAGAAAATATCATCATTCATCCTACCTTTCATATATCTTTCATTCAATTATACTTAGCAAAAAGAGACTCAACTATGGCGGAGGCGGAACCAAATCCGAACCAGAAACATACTTACCTTTAATATCGGCGAGATGGGAACCAGAATGAAATCAGAACCTAGACCGGAGTCGAGACGGGAACTGAACATAAGAAAATTTGTTAACTTTCAATTCATCGCACCGTTCCTACTCCGACCTCACAAGAAAGTAAATAAGCAAAGCCAAAACTCAACCAACTGACCAAGTGATCAGAACTGGAGTCGGGACAAGAACGAAACCTAGAAGTGACCAATGTCCCCAAGTTCAATCCCCATTCCAGTTCCGCATCCACAAAAGCAAAGAAACCTAGGAGCTCGCAACAGGGCGGGGGTGGAGTTGGAACCAGATGAGGAAACTGGATTTGGTAACAACTCCATATCCCAAACCCGACCCCGCAAAAGAGACCAAACACAAGCAACAGACAAACGAATGCAAGCGGGATCGGGATGAAAACCAATCCCGAGCGGACCCCAACAGGGGTGGAACAAAACCTGATGGGGGCGGAGGTAGAACAAAACCCGACCCTAAAACTTTTCCAAGTTACAGGTTCAGTTTCCATCTCGACTCCGCCTTCGACAACATACAAAGAGACAACGAGGAAAAAGATGAGAAAGAAGAAAAAGAAGGGAGAAAAGACCCCACGACCAAACACAAGGAACAAAGTCAAAACAAACACATGGGCAGAATCAAGAGCAGGAATGGAACGAAAACCAAAACTTGGGAGAAATTCCAAGGTTCAGTTTCGGTCCCGATTCCGCGTCCACCAGAACAACAAAAAAAACAAGGCCCAAGGAAGAAAGAAAAACTCCTAAGGCACAAAACACAAAACCAAAGGAAAAAAAATAGAGAGGGACCCATTTTAATCAAGTTCGAAATGGGGTGGTTATGCAAGGCATAACAATTGGCGACTTGGCTGGAAAAATGGTTTAACCATTTTCAAGAAACTGGAGGATTCAGTCACCCAGAACTCCTGGGTTATGGACATCATAATTCGAGTCAGGTCAGTTTTAATAAACAAGGTTGAGCTAGAATCTCAAATGTAAATCAACACTAGCTACCCCTAAATCTATGTGTGAGCTTGATGGTGCATCACCCCTTTTACAAAATTTTCCTCATCTTTTGAACAATAACGTGCAAGATTTGAACTACATGAGTTGATTCCCTTTAGCTATTGTGCAATGATATCCTGGGCATTGCTCCGCTGCCAGTGAAGCGTCCATAGCTCTGACGAAGATACCTCTAGTTTTCTCACAGCATTTCTATCCTACCAGTCAGGCGTTTATAGCCCCAGTAGAGATACTGGAATCACCCATTCAATATTGAGTCCTCTTTTCTTAGATAGTTCTCTTTTCTTTTCTTTTCTCTTGGAGTTTTAGATATTTCATTCAATTCTTTCTCAATATGTCAGATGTCTGACATCTGTTCTGGGTTGAAAACTACCATGGACCTCATAACAGCGTCTGGGGAATCGGATTTTTCACTCAAATCTTACAACACCATTGCCCTAAGACAAATATACCATTACAAAAGGATATTTTTTTGATGATTTGTGGTAGATTCAATCGTAGTGAGTGAAGATTGCTTACTTTACACCTTTTTCTTAGTAACTTTCCATAACTTTCATTGACAATGGACATAAAATAATGAATTTAGAACAAAATAATCTGACCAAAAAACCTGAAAATATCCAAACCAACTTCTCTTCTAGTAACCAAAGTATACTTCTGATAACAACCCCCTTACAACAATTGAACAAAATGAAGGTCCGCACACAAAAAGGGAAACAAGTAGAAGAATAAAAGAAAAGGAAAACAAGGAAAACAAGACGACGAACAAGCAAAGCAACAAACTATTTACATATATACAACCCAACAAAATAAAAGATCTTTCATGGCCCAAAATAATGTTTGAGAAACTGTCCATTCACTGGCAATGGAACAAGTTCTCCCGTTAAACCACTTAGCCGGAAAGCATTTTCTCTTAGGATTTCAGCAATTTGATAGGGACCCAACCAGAGCTTATCAAACTTTTGGTGATCGCCTTTCTTTTCATTAGCCTTATCCCATAGAAGCATAAGGTCTGATATTCTGAAAGCCTTGATTTTGGCTCTATTGTCAAACCAACGTTTGACAATAGCCTTGTGCCTAAAGAATTGCTACAAAGCAACATCTCTTTGCTCTTCTAATTTCAGCAAGCCAGCTAACCTTACTTCAATCCTATCATCACTAGAGTAAAATTCTTGCATAAATTTTAAGACAGGTATTTGCAAGTGAATCGAGAACACAGGTTCTTGGCCATACACTAGCTTAAATGGTGAATTTTTCAACGTAGCCTTGATCCTAGTCCTATCTACCCATAACGCAAATCTTAACTGGGTATGCCAGTCCCTAGGATTGTTCTCTAATAGTTTTTTAATTACTCCTAGGAGATTCTTATTAGTTGATTCTGTAGCTCCATTTCCTTGCGGATAATAGTTTGAAGAATACTTTAAAACAATGTTATGATCATAAGCCCATGAAATGAACTCGACAAAAGAAAAGGCAGGGCCATTGTCACATACCAGTGCAAAGGGTACTCCAAACCTGGTGGTGATGCATTTAGTGAGGAACTTGATTACTACTTCTGTTGTGATGTTCTTGCAAGGTATAGCTTTAGTCCATCTTGTGCAATAATCCGTTGCAGTCAAAATGAATTTATGTCCTATAGAAGAATTTGGGTTAATTACCCCAATAAAATCAAGTGCCCATTGAGCAAATGGCCTTGTCTCATAAACAAGCTGCAATGGCATGGCTGGATGACGCTCTCTTGATGCAGAAGTTTGACATGTATGACATGTCCTTACGTGTTGGTGGGAATCTTTAAACACACATGGCCAATAATAACTGGATATGAGAATCTGATGTGCTAAAGAATCTGCAGAACCGTGACCTGTGCCATGTTTCCCATGAAATTCAGCGATTGCATGCCTAGCTTCTTGTTGATCAAGGCATCGTAGATAAACTCCCTCAAAATTATTTTTGTATAACAATCCTCCTTTGAGCATATAATGGGAGCTTTTCATTCTCAGTGCTCTCCTCTGAGTTGTATTCATTCCCTTTGGGCATCGATTATTGAGCATGCAATAAATAATATCGACATACCAAGGGTCATTAGAAAAGGATTGTGTTGTGTATTGCTGACAAATAAATTTCTCACCAGCATTCGCCATTGATTTAGACAATCTTTGACCTCAGACAAGCTTCATAGGGTGAATCTCCAGATCAAACTCCTACAGAATAGCCATCAATTTCCCCCTTCGTTCTCCCAACTCGCTCTGCATAAGTAGAGACTTCACGGCAACATCAGGAACCACAACAATAATCTAACTTCAAAGGATATAATGCCTGAACTTCTTGACAGCTCTAACCAACGCAAAATCTTGTTTCTCAAGTGGTGGGTACTTGACTTCAACATTCTTAAATGAGGAACTCATGAAGGCAATTGGCCTCTCATCCCCCTCCTCTCTTCGTTGTGTCAGGACAACTGCACATGAGTGTTTAGAGGAAAAAGAATAAACATAAAATGGCTTCAAGTAGTTAGGACTAATGAGGACTGGCACCTTCAAAATGGATTGCTTAACCTGAGAAAAGGCAACCTTTGCCTCATTACTCCATTCTATTCTAGCATCTTTCTTCATCATTTCATTCAAAGGTCTAACAATCTCTGCAAAACCTGTGATAAACTTTCTCACAAAGTTGAACTTTCCAAAGAAAAATCTCATCTCCTTCTTACTTCTTGGCATTGTTAACTTTAGAATAGACTCAACTCGGTCTGGATCTATCGATATCCCTCTTCTCGAGATTATGTGTCCCAGAAGTTTCCCTTTAGAAACCCCAAACACACACTTTTAGGATTCAAAGAAACACCATATTGGATACATCTTTCAAGAACTTTAGCCAAGTCTGCAGCATGGTTTAGTTTATCTTTAGAGAATACTATCAGGTCATCCATGTAAATGATGATGCACTTACCTATAAAATCTTTAAACGCTACGTCCATTGCACGCTGAAAGGTTGCTCCAATGTTTATCAAACCAAATGGCATCCTTCTGTAAGAAAATGTTCCCCACTTAGTAGTGAAGGTTGTCTTCATTCTGTCTTCATAATTAATGATCCCCTGATTGTATCCAGAATAACCATCTAGGAATGACATCATCTGAGACCCATTGAAAATTTGCAAGACTTCGTCCAGAAAAGGTAGTGGGTAGTTGTCTTTTTCTGAAGCTCTATTCAAATTCCTGAAATCTACACATAGTCTGATCTCTCCATTCTTCTTACGAACTGGAACCAAGTTAGCCACCCATGTTGAATGTCGTACAGGGAAGATTATTCTTGTAGAAAGAAATTTTTGAACCTCCTTAAAGATCAGTGGTTCAATCAGGGCATTGACAAGACGTTGTTTCTACCGAAATGGTCTAGCTTCAGGCTTCAAAGGAATAGTATGAGCTATCACAAAAGCATCAAATGTTTTCAGATCTTCATACCCCCAAGCTATTACAGCAATATCCTTCTTCAGTGCCCTTAGTATATCTTTTCTAATTGCTTTAGGGTAGGCTTTCCCTGTGTAAACATTTCTTTCAGGGCCAGAATCAGCTAAGTTAACAGTTTCATATTCACCTCCTTTATCTTCGGTTGATACCTTTTCCCGAGCCCTTGGGTCTAAATCAAAAATTCTTTCTAAGGCCACCATTCCCTTGGGAATGATATTACTTTTTAAATTGAAGACACCTTCTGTATCGCAGTCTTTGGGGTTCCAATCTCCTTGTTCCCTGTCGGACTCATTGATGATTTGTCCTTCAAAAACATCTAAGCTTGCCAGAAAAGCAAGGATATGTTGATCATCGTCGAAGACTTGAAAGTTCCTGACATTATCGGGAACAACCGAGGTGGATATCAATTCTACTGAGAATCTCTTAAGCTTGGAGCCTTGCATGGGTTCCAGCGTACTTGTGGCAATAGCTAATGAATCAACTATCTAATTTTCCTCTCTAGGAATTAAACTAATCCTAAAAGCATCAAAGTCTTCAATCAGGTTCCATACCTGATTTCTATAAGCTGCCAGCCTTTTATTATGACATGTGTACTGGTTGTGTACTTGCTTGATAATCACTTCTGAATCTCCTTTAACCATCAAGGCAGTAACTTTCTTCTGATGTGCCAACATCAGTCCCCGAGCTAATGCTTCATACTCTACTATATTGTTAGTGCATCCAAACTACAACCTGTAAGAAGCAAAAAATGTTTTCCCTTTCGGGATGGTTAATTCAATTCCAACACCACACCTTGTTTTGGATTTGGATCCATCGAATGTGAGGGTCCATAGTTGATCATGAGTTGGGGTTGATCCCTTTGAGGTTGTTGTGGGTGTTTGGATAAGATGAATCGTAGGTGGGGCCACCTGGTCTTTTGCATTAAATATTGGGGATGGGCATTCAATAGGTTCATCAGGTGTAATATCCAATTCCCGCTCAGATATATCATGTAATCCTAGGATATCTTTCTGAAAGTCACTTGTATCTTTGATTAATCCCTTGGGTTTTGGTATACTTGTGAGTGTAGAGGTATCAAACAGACCTTGGGGTTGTTCATCGTAACTACGTTGGTTTGGTATTATGACCCGGGGTAGGTTCAGTTTGAGGAGGGACTTCCTCTGAAGGTATATTACCCCTGGTTAACATTATTGCATTTTTGGCTTCGAATAAGAAGTGATCTAGATCAGCCTCAAGGTGACTTGGGCGGGTCTCTTTGGTTTGGGAAACATGATTTAAAACACCAATGCAGGGTTGGCAGGTCAGTTCTGAATGATCTCGGTAGTGTACCCTGCACCAATTAGGGAGTAGAAGACTCCGCAAATCGATATCTTCCCCTAAGACCAACTGATCATGTTGCAGCTTCCTGATCAATACCTGTTGGTTTACATTAATCATGGGATCAGGGAATTTTTGCATTGACAAATCTTTAGAATCAAGAACCGAAAAGGTTAGAATTTCCTCTCTTTTATAAACCCCTATCTCGGTTTCAAAATAAGCTACCTCGTTGGGACAGTCATACTCAGTGATGATATGCTTGAGGTGAGGTTCACTCTTAATCCTAATCTGAGTAGGCATTCCCCTCCATGGTAGCCACATGTGTGAAAAGTTGAGGGAGAGATATCCCCCTATACTTTTCATTAAATCTCTGCTCAACAACATACCATAAGTCTCGGGAATGTTTGCTACTTGAATATCTATATTGGTTAAAATCCTAGGGTCAAACCCTACTTGCACATGTATATTTCTTAATTCTCCAACTACATTAACCTTTGTTTTATCAAGTTGGGTGAACTTCTTTTTTGTTTGGACAGGTTTCAATCCCAATTTCTTGCATAGAGAAAATGGCATCACATTGCCAGAAGCCCCTGAATCTAGTAGACAATTACGTAGATTCTTCCCACAGATTCTCAAACTTAAAAGAAATGGTGGGGTACCTACCTTGCTTCTGTACAAAGCTACGTTCATGTCTGCAGCGGGTGCCACCTTGGTTTTCCCTTTTGATTTATCAGCTTCTTCCAAAGCTTTCAGCACTATCTCTCCTTGGGCAAGGCACCACTTTAGGATGTCAAAGTATGATAAAGAGGTTTTTTTTTCTGCATCTCAGAAACAATACCAAATTCTATGTTATAGCTTGCATTACATTTGAAAACACCAAATGAATTACCTTTATTATGGAAGTCAGGTGGACCCCTTAGTGGAGGAGGGTTGTTATCGGCACCCTAATTCGGAGGCACCATATGGTTAGGTGGTACTGATGTAGTGAACGAACCCTTATTCTGATTTCTTAGGAAGTGTCCTCCCTTTGTCTAAAAGGCTTGGGTATCATACACATCTCCCTCTGGTTCATTCTCATTCTGCATTGGGAATGAAGGTTCTTCTTCAAAGAGGTCATAAGTCATAGTTGTATCCACTGAGCCACCTCCTTTGTTTGAATTCCCTTGGAACGTTTGGGCATCTTCTTGTGCCATCTTCACAACCTTCTCCATTTCAGGGAAGTTTACCTTGAAATGAGTTGCAGTATCATGCAACCTGCACTAGTTAGTCATAAAATTGAGGCCAACCACATTCGCAACATGTGGCCTATCCTCATTAGCTTGATAATTGTGAGAAACCCCACAGTTATTTGGCCCTATATTCCATTTTCGGTTGTTATTTGGCCTCTAGTTATATCCTCTATTTTGATTTTGATAGCCTTGGTTAGGGGAGTTTTGGCCTTGATAATTCCTCTGGCTGTGATTGTAGTTGTTCGAATAATTACCCTGATTGTTATTACTCTGATTAGGGTAATTACCTTGGTTCTGAGAGGGGTTCAGTTTAAGCTGAGCCATGTAATTTGTGACTTGGGACACAGTTTTCTTTAGGGTCTCCACCTCGTTTGTGATTTGAACTGTCTTTTCACTCTTTTCACTCTTAGCAACAGGTGGCTGACCGATGGGATTTGGTATTCTAGCTTGGTCATGATGACCATGTGGACTATGATGAGCCTGTGATTGTTGAGAGAAGTTAGGAGCTCCATTGGCAAAGAATGGAATAGGAGATTGAGTCTACAACTCAGATATAGGTCCATAATGGGAAGGAGAGATCCCTGGGACATTATTGAATAAATGGGTTGGGTTAGGCATTTGATACCCCATTGAAGGAAAACCTCCTCCCAAGTTTCCTTGTTGAGAGCTAGCTTGTTATTGCAACTTGATGGCTAGATGATAAACTTTAGACAAGGAATCAATATTTGCCGACTGATAAGTCCTTTGTAGGAATAGGCCAAGCAAAGGGTCTATAACTCTAAAATATGCCTGAATGGCACTATTATCAGCAACTAGATAGGGGTCTTGCAGTCTCCTATACATTCGTTGAAATTTGGTATTAAACAAGGGTAAGGATTCACATAACTCCTTCCTAATGGTAGAAAATTGGTGGAACAAAATGGCTGGATCCACATAAACTCTGAACTGATTGATGAAAGCATTCTCTAGATCTGTCCAGCTCATGATAGAACCTTGTGGAAGGTTTAGGTACCAGTTGTAAGCCATATCCCCTAAGGAATAAGGGAACAACCTACAAGACACATCATGGTGAGCTATTTGGTCTCTGGTACAAGCATCCTTAAAAGCTTGTATGTGCTCTTCAGCACTCCTTGATTCGCCATGAATGTATTCGGGATAGAATCTCTCAGGATTCTTAGGCATATCATGAAAGCCTCTAGGAATAGTCCCCAATGGAGAGGGATTATTCATAAAAAAAATTCCATTGGTGGTGGTAGTGGGGGTTGAGCCAGCTGTTGGATGGGCTGAACCAGCTGTAATGGCACTTGAGATGGATTTGGCGGTGGATTGACACGTATCCACTGGGGTATTGGTGAAAATCCTGGTGGAGTGAGTGGAGCTGACAAGGGTGGTATAATGGTTGCCCCAGTCTTGTGAATCTTGTGTTTTGTTGGGGTCTTAAGTTCTACCAAAGGTGGTGGGTTTTTAGCTGATCGAAGAACTCTATGGGACCTTTCTGGTGAGAAAAACCCAATATTATCTAGTTTGCTCTTCTAGGGCCCTCCTAGCGCCAGATCTGTTGATGATGCCAAGTTGACCCACAACATGTAGGTAAGATAAAAGTGAAATATCTCACCTCTCCTGAAAAATACAATCAACAATCAAATTGATCACCTCCCAAGGTCTTTGATGTTGGTTCACAACATTGTTGTTTCACGAAGTGGTCAATATGGTTGTAATGTTCAAGGGACCTGCTGGTTTTGAGCTTCTGGATTGTTATAAGATCAAACATATATTTAAAACTACTTTAACTGGTGGTTTTAAAGAAACAGAAAAAGATAGATTAAAACTTTTAAACTGAAGAGAATGTTGATTCATCCAACTAATCAGACTTGTTACCTTCCAAGGAATTCCTAAACTAAAACTACAGAATAAAGTTAACTTTTAATTAATACAAAGTTTCATTCATTCACAGTGCAAACTTTAATAGTAGATTGCAAACCATCATTTAAACAAAACATAAGATAAAATTTCATTCCTTGAAAGCTTTCCAAATCAAATAATTAACCCAAGATAAATACCATTCTGGAGCACAATATGAAGTAGATTTAAATCTGGTTGCTTCTACTGTTGGTGAAACAGATAAACAACATTTACAAATCTGGCAAGATCACCAGCGTACAGAAAATCCATGTCTTGGAATTATCTCCATCTATACTAAGAAAAATTTGGAAGATACATCACCTCCTCTTCCTATTGAACTAAAAATGCCTAACTTCCTGCAAAACCCTAGCTTGCTAACCTTTCTTAACCCTAACTTGTCTAATAATAACCAAAAGGAAGAAGAAAAAGAAGAAAAAGATCCCTCCTCATGTCTCTTTTTTAAAGAGGCAAAAGTGCCACATTTATACACACGCGTCCAAAATGCGTCGACCCCGTTTTAGGGTTTACAAAATAAGTCGGTTACAAAAAATGCCGGCCCTAGAAGAGTTTTGAACAAAGTCAATCATGCATTAAATACATATACTCTGTTCATGTCGGTGAAAGATCGCTCTTAGGCATGGTTTCCAGATCTTTTACAACCATCATCATTAACTCGCAGCCTTCACGTCTACCATTAAGACTTCACGTGTTTCATCCTTGACCTCAAAAACTACTCCTACAGAGCTGCTTTGAATGTTCCAAGGGTATTGTCATTAATATCGGTCTACTTTTTCCAATAGACATCCCATCTGTCATTAAGACTCGCGGCTTCTTCTTCTTTGTTTAGATCTTTCTGCAAGTTGATCTTCTTGTGAAGCGGCATTAGACGCTCCCGACCTGCTTTAATCCTACAAAACAATGCCTTCATTAGTCCTCTAAAGCATAGAAAATATCATCATTCATCCTACCTTTCATATATCTTTCATTCAATTATACTTAGCAAAAAGAGACTCAACTATGGTGGAGGCGGAACCAAATCTGAACCAGAAACATACTTACCTTTAATACCGGCAGGATGGGAACCAGAATGAAATCGGAACCGGGACCGGAGTCGAGACGGGAACTGAACATAAGACAATTCGTTAACTTTCAATTCATTGCACCGTTCTGGCTCCGACCCCGCAAGAAAGCAAATAAGCATAGCCAAAACTTGACCAACTGACCAAGTGATCAGAATCGAAGTCGGGACGAGAACGAAACCCAGAAGTGACCAATGTCCCCAAGTTCAATCCCCATTCTAGTTCCACGTCTGCAAAAGCAAAGAAACCCGGGAGCTCGCAGCAGGACGGGGGCGAAGTCGAAACTGGATGAGGAAACTGAATTTGGTAACAACTCCATATCCCAAATCCTTCCCGAACCGGCCCCATAAAAGAGACCAAACACAAGCAACAGAAAAACGAACGCAAGCGGGATCGGGACGAAAACCAATCCCGAGCGGACCCCAACGGGGGCAGAACAAAACCCGATGGGGGCAGAGGCAGAACAAAACCCGATGGGGGCGGGGGCGGAGGCGGAACAAAACCCGACCCTAAAACTTTTCCAAGTTACAGGTTCAGTTTCCATCCCGACTCCGCCTCCGACAACATACAAAGAGAGAACGAGGAAAAATACGAGAAAGAAGAAAAAGAAGGGGAGAAAACACCCCACGACCAAACGCAAGGAACAAAGGCAAAACAAACACAGGCGGAATCGGGACCAGGAATGGAATGGAAACCAGAACTTGGGATAAATTCCAAAGTTTGGTTTCAGTCCCGGTTCTGTTTCTGCTAGAACAACAAAAAAAACAAGGCCTAAGGAAGAAAGAAAAACTCCTAAGGCACATAACACAAAACCAAAGGAAAAAAAAACAGAAAGGAGGGACCCATTTTAATCAAGTTCGAAATGGGGTGGTTATGCAAGGCATAACAGGTCCTAGGTGTTTTTCTAGAAGCATTAGTTGTCTAGATGAGATCTTATCATATCTTATTTATTTGGATTTTATTTAATGTTTTTGTCCTAAGTCACTTAATTTTGTTGAGGTAGTTGTCTCATTGTACATGATTAAGACACATATCACAATCTTTTCTAATCCTATCTCTCGCCTTGCCTTTATAAGCAAGGAATCATTTGTACAATTATATACTCAATCTTGTAATCTTGCATCCATAATCATAGCAAGCTATTCTTGCCATTTTCTATCTTGTGGAAAATGTTTTGATCTAGCAATTGTTCCTAAGGGTGTTGGGAGTTTCCATTAACTCCTACATTGTATCAGAGCTCTAGTGTTGTAGATTCCTTCTCATATCTGAAGGATTCATCTTAGCTTGAAGATTTTGATAGGTGCAATTTGTGATTCCAAAGATCTCACGATTGAATCCAAGGCATCAAAGACAGTCAAGTTTTCCTTTTGTTTCATCAAATTTTGTTATGTTTTTCATAGCTATAAGGGTTTCAAGTAGGCTTAAAGTTACTAAATTGATCACGTCCAAAAGGCTCAAAAACCTTAAGATCGATTGTCAAACCATCAAAATTGAATGCTTCTATCTCGAGGGCACCAAAGGTTTTTCTAGTTGTAAAATAATTGTACTATATGGCGTCGATGTCATTATTCTATGGTACCAAGTCCTGTAGGTGACATATTTTGAAAAGATTCCTCTATGTGTTGGTCAGAGGATACTTGCAAGCATAGGCTCTCTCACATTGTTGTTCAAATCACTTTGTTGGGGGTACGAATAAGTTTTAATTTCATAGTTTTTCTATTTAAAATTTTATTTTTATCAAATTGTGATTTCAAATTTTATTTCGTCGACGTTCGTTAGTAAGCATCTATGTGTAGTCATATAGCAGACTGCAGCCAAGCACAGGGGGCTATGCCCCAAGCAGCACAACCAATGGCTCATTAACCCACAAGGAGCCCCACCCTAGCAACATCGTCGTCATTGGTGGCATTATAATATTTTTTCAACTTGCAATGATAGCCTAGGTCACACCAATGATTAAGAGCCAGCCCTTGGGGGGGTCAATTTTTGTCCCCAAACCCTAATAGGGATTTTTTTCAAATCATTATATCTTGCAATCTAGAAGGCCATTTTTTGAAAACAAGATATCAACAGAAAGTTGACTCTATGAATTTTCCAATGGTGAGGGTTATTTTTTGAAAAAAAAATTATTTGGTTGTAGTAATTGTTGATTGAGTTAGATCTTGTTTTTTGGCTCCTCAGCTCATAACTTTTTGCCACAATCTTCAATTTTCACAATTCTTATGATGTCAGAAAGGTATTGAGGAGCTTTATTTAGCCACTCATGCACTTTTTTCTTGTTTTCGTCCCAAGTATATGGTTGTTTCATTTCTTGCTTGGTGGGTGTCTTGGAGATTACTTAGATATTTTGGCAAGTGGGAGGGTGTTGTTTTGATCATTATACTTCATTTTAGCCAAATTTCATGTATTGATCTCTAACTTTATCATTTGAGAAGTGTATCATTGTTGTAATAATAGGTTATGCAACTCATCCTTCTATAATCATTCTGACTTAGGATGATTATGAGTCTTGACAAAAAGACATCCTAACACATTGTAGGTGGCTGAATCTTTTGCCTCATCTTTATGGACTCATACCTAAGCCATAAACATGGAAGAAAATAGTTTGGGGTAATAAGAATGATCATATTCAATAGGGTTGATTGGTAATATTTTTATTGCAAGCATCTTCAGAGAGACCTACAATCAGATTTCAAGAATCTCGTGCCCACGCATAGTTTGGTCCAAGGTTTGGGAGATTTTTGGAGATCCACATACTCCTCCATCCCCAAATAATCCTACATCAAATTGCCTCATTCCACTCGATGATGTTGACAATTTACTCTTTGATGATGAAACCTTAAAGGAGTTAAAATATGATGCAAAACTTGAGCATCTTGATGATCCAAAGACTTCCCTTGCAACTCCTACTCCAATTAAGATCACAAATTCATCTTTTGTTGGAAATTCATTGAGAACTTCTAATGATTCATTGCAACAAATATCTAATTGACTTCCTGATTGGGATTCCTATTTATCAAACATTGCATCTTTGTTTGTGGAGTCTCATATTTCATATTTGGAGGACCAATTTGAGGGTTTATCTCTCCTATTTGATAACAGTCATGGCACAACTATTGTCACTTCATCTTTGTTTGTGGAGTTAGTTCAGTATTAGTTTCCATTAGTTTCTAGTTTTTCACTTTTGTTGTGATTGGGCATGTACCTGATTGGATTGTGGCATCATCTTCATCTACCAAGAACTTAGCAATACATGAGCAGATTTCAGAGACACAATCTTCATACATATGGGTTCATCTTCCTACCAATTCCTATTTGGAATGGGAAGCATTCTTGCATTTGTACTTGGTCTATCTTCTTCCCAAGGGGAGAAACATTATTTGTAGGCATTGGATCATGTTTTGTTTTCACGCACTCACCATTTTGGTAGGAGATTACACATTGTGGGGGGCATATCTTGTCTCTCTTTTTCCCTCGTATGGGGGGGGGATCATTGATTATATATTCATGCTGGATGTAGTCCTTGGGGGCTATCATTGAGTCCTCCATACATCATCATATTGGGCCATTGAGAGGAGTTTTGTCCCACTGAGTTTTTTCATTTTCTTTGATTGTGAGAGATTGCATTTGTAAATGGGTACCTAACATGGCCCAGTAGCCAGGACCCATAATAATCTTCATCTTTGCATCATTTGTATAATAATCTTCTCCCTAAGTTGCACTTAAGGGGGTGTTGGTGTAAATAGGTAGTTTACCTTAGTTAATTAGTGGGGTTCTATTTACATGTTAAGTTTACTTGGGTCCTAGTGTTTTTCTAGAAGTCTTAGTTGTCTAGATAAGATCTTATCATATCTTATCTATTTGGCTTTTATTTAATGCTTGTGTCCTAAGTCATTTAATGTTGTTGAGGCAGTAATGTCATTATACAGGATTAAGGCACATCACAATCTTGTATAATCTTATCTCTCACCTTGCCTTTATAAACAAGGCGTCATATGTACATTTACATATTCAATTTTATAATCTTGTATCCATAATCATAGCAAGCTATTCTTGCCATTTTCTCTCTCATGGAAGATATTTTGGTCTAGCAGTTGTTCCTAGGGGTGTTGGGAGTCACCATTAACTCCTACATTAATTACATAGCTATAGGAGGTTCATGAACTTCAAGTAGATAAGAACATATTGGAAGATTTTTGTCAAGACTTATGAGTGGAAATGAATCATATGGTGGTCTCATTTCATAACAACGTGCTCAAACTCACCATTAGTTTCACAATAGAACTTCTTAACGATAGATTGCTAGTGAGAGAAACAAGGACAAAGGTGATGAAGGGGATCAAGATTCATGTTGTAATGAGAATAATAGGTTCATTAGTGCCTTTAACAAAGATGAGCCAAATCTTAGGGAATGGGGTATATGTAAGGTAATGAAGAGATGGAAAACCATGCCTTTAGGGAATAGCAATGCTCACGGGCATGTGTAGCCCTTTTTTGGTCTTGGTGTTGGTTAGAATGGTGCATGGTGATATGTGGCATCTTCTCCTCATCAATGTTTCAAGATGTTTTGGTCTATGGCTTAGTTTTGCTTGGTCTACAACATGGTAATGCTTGGTTTGCTAGGGTTTCCAAGTGCAGTGCTTGGTCTATTTTGTTGTTTTATTGCAATTTGGTAATCATTTTGCTATTTAACTATAGGATGATAGTATTATCTTTTTTATGTAGCTTAGTATTGTATATATCGTTGCTAAAATTGCTCTTATTGATGTTGCTAGGTTGGGGCACCATGTATAGAACGATGATTAATGATATCAAGTTTCCACAATCCATATAGCTAAATCAAATTATCGTTTCTGGATTTGATTGTGTCTAAGATTTTTGCATCAACAATAATTTGAATTAGAACCATGATGTTCAAATTAATTAAAAATAAATAATAATTAAAAAAATATATACACCTAGATGGAAATTAGCTAATATCCTAGTGATAGTATAACCTCTTTAATACAAACTAAGGTCTTACACGAAAATCATTTAGGGAGGTAGATTAGGAAGTAGATTTTCTTGTGAATTATGTGATCGAACATAATAACAAAATCATTATCAACTCTCCTTAGCTTGGGAATGTTTTTCAACAAAATTTAACATTATTTCCCCTCATGCAAAAGAGATTATAATAAATGATGGCTAGCCACATTCAACAGTTGGCACAAGCAATCAAACTTAATAGTTTATAGGTGAAATGTGGTCTCTTAGCATTTTTGCTAGCATGTGTTGGCACATTTGAAGCATGGAACCCAAATCCCACTTGCCTTTCAAGTGAAGGCAACTTGCATTTCTCGACCCCATTAGAGCAGTGCTTGGAAAATGTCTCCAATAGGAAATCTAGAGCAATGAAGCATTCCATTACAATTGTTCTAGGCTCTAATTATCAAAATGCCTATCCAATTTTGTGAAAACAAACTTTGCCTCAATGTTTCTCTCCACATTAATCAAAATCAAGGAAGATAAAGGGGTGATGTAAGTCTTGGCAAGATATTATGTGAAGTGAGACCTTATGGACAACCTAGATAAGGTTGGTGAATCCATTCACCTTTGTCACCAACATCTTACAACAAGATTTGAGGTCCATGGGGTAGTTTTGATACCTTCTTTGAAAGAATTGGAGGTGAGGTTCATGGCCTAGTTGATGAGCTATAGGTGAATGGGAGTGACAAAACTTCTTCCCAAGGCTTTAACATTACAAACAATGAGAGGGGACAAATTGTAACATCCATTTGGTTCTTGGTATATGTATACACCCTTACTCTTTCTGAGAACCACTTGAACCCCTATCTTTTCTACCTTTATAATGGTTGGGTTGACCAAAGTATAGATGAAAATATATCCCTCATTGTTGGGATCCAAAGGGCTAAGCCAGTTAGAACACCTAAACATTGCTTTTCCCCTCTAACAAATGGATTATTAAAGATAAACTTTGATGGTGCCTCTAGAGGTGACGCTCCTCCCTTGAGGGCAAGCTATGTTGCTAGGGGTGATGTTGGTTCACCTTTTTATGACAACTTCCAAGAAAATATAAAATGTTGGCAATAGCGAGGGTAAAGCCCAAGCCTTTCTCTTGGGAC
>VDFB02322011.1:0-40265 GCA_007258455.2 Sequoia sempervirens | reverse complement strand
TGCACAAGGCTCTATTCAAGGCCTTCTCAATCAAACATTAGACAAACAAGTTGTCAGATAGCATTCAATGCATGATGGTTTAAGGAAAGGCACAAAAGGAAAAGACATTCAAGAAACATCAACTCTAGTTGACACAGATAATATGCCTATTATGAACATACCATTGCAATAGGTCAATGACAGCACTGGAACCCTCATATGATGTGATCAAGATACAATTGCTATGCCATAACACAAAGAACAGGGGTCCTCTACTCTCTATACTAGGCTATCAACTTATGTCAATGAGTGGGAAGGTTGCCAAATGGTTTCTTATGGAAATAGTTCCTCTAAGCATAGACAAAAGGAAAGCTTTGAAATAAATGATGCCTTATGGATAGCCATGCAATGAAAGGAGTAGCCTCACATGCCTTAATGAAATCAGATGCTGACAAAAATCATGAAGCTTGGAAGAAAGGCATTAAGCAATGACAAATGTAGAGAATCAAGAGCAGTGACAGAGATCCTAGTAAAACACCATCCACCCAGTCACAGACCTCCAGTGTGGAGGAAGAGCAAGGCAAAGAACATTGGTTTTGAGAGCCTAAAGAGGCAGATCAATCTGCCAAGAATTTCACAATGAGAAGAGCATTCATGTTAGCGGTGAAAGTCAACCTATAAAGAGTGCAGCCAAATAAGTGTAAAAGAGAATAAAAGCCTAAAGATAGCCAATAGGTCAGAAAATGGTAGGAGGTTAAAGTGGCTTTCAACATTATGACAACATGCATCCATATCAAAATCCATGACAACCAAAGAGAAATTATAGTGATGAGACAAAATCAGGGCAATTATCATCATGAAAGTAAATAATGACAATTCAAATGAGAAAATTGAGCTTTCTAGAATGCTCAAGACATCAAATGCTAATCAAAATGATGTTCTCTCATTGTCATGGAAGCAAAGGAGACTGATCACATCTATTGACTATAAAGGTCATATGGCAGATGCCAGTTTGATAGTATTTGACAGCTCTAAAGTTCAAGGAACAACAATATTACAAAGAAAGGAAGATACTTCTAAAGCTTCTTTAGATGCTAACCCATCACAAAAATGCCCCTCCATGTTATCTTCAAGTGAAGACAGTATTGAGAGAAGCACTGATATGACTATTTTGGGTAAAGACTTGATTTCTGCAGAAAGTAGAATGATACAAGAGATGGATCTACACTTGAAATTGTTCCAAGATCAACCAAAGAAAAATGCAATGAGTTATACACTTCTAATAGGTAATGCATGCTTTGATGGTTCAGAAACTGAAGGAAATTATCATTATGTTAAAGATCAGTCAAAGGAGAAAAGAACCCAACAAAGGAAGAGTATGGTACTCTCAAAAGAATGAAATGCAGAAGCTATTCATAGTGACAAACCCACTTTGGGGTTATGTGTTTTAAAGACATTCTACATAAATGAAGTGCATTGCCAAAACCAATTTAGATGCTCACTAGAAAAAGCACACTTTGCTACAAATTTGAAGTTTTCATTATGCTCACACTGTGCAGTGGCATTGAATCATTTTTTGACAAAATCTAAAGTTGCTTTCAAATTGGAAAAAATACCCATCTGGGTTCATCATGAAAATCTGATATGGAAATGGCAATATGGTGAACATCCTATAGGAATCAAAAAAATTAAAGCCATTTCATGTATTATGATAGGTCGTAGTTAAGATTGGCCTTTTTCTGCAAAATATGGAAAACCCACCTGGGGTTTCAAAGTTCAAAGCCACATTGCTATTTTCTACTGGAAAATGGAATAAACTTGCAAAATCATCTGCATTTTTTGCAGCAAATCCGAGCTTTTCAAGAAAATCAAGAAACCCATTTGGGTTCTTTAACAAACAGTTGTAGATTCAACAAAATACATGCTACAGGAAACCCAAACATGGGTTTTTGCAATTATAGTGAAAACGAAGCAGAAATCATGAATGTAGAAAGACCCAGTTTGCAAAAATGGAGGTCGAGCCCACAACAAGTTCTTTCTTCTTCTACATATTGAAAACCCATCTGGGTTGATTAGAGATTTGTTAATACAAGGAGAAATCAAAAGACAATATGGGGTTTTAGAAAGAAGCAAAAGTTTACATAAAAAATTGCATTATTTTCTCGCTCATAGCCACAAGGCTTATTTTCTCCTCCAATAAAAGCAATAGAAAACAACAATGAAGTGTTTTATTATCAATGTATTAAAAAAAGCATTTCATGCTTTTTCCTTGATAGAAAATGAAACATGGGTTTTGTTCTAAATCTAATGGAATAAGTTTGGTGGGGCTTACCCGAGCTTTCTTGCTCATTTATTGTTTACACTTACAAAGTTTGAAAATATCATGTAAATGATTTGGAAAAATCACTTTCAGTTTACTTTTAAATGCAAATGTAATATAAATTAATGGTGGTGTCCCTTGTCTTGTGCTTAATTGTAAATTAACTTTTTAAGTAATGTTTTATGAATCACTTAGCAAGGTCATTATCTTTAATGTGCCAAAATCCAATTTTTTTCAAAAAACACACATATTGCATGATGGAGAATGTGGTCAAGTCTTGTATGAGGACCAATGATGACTTGCAGAAATGTGAGATGTGTGGGATGTTGTTTTGACTAATTTTGGTGGAAGGGAGGCTAGCTGGAGGCATTTTTGTCACATTTTCTGGGTGACTATTGACTTGGCCTATTAATTCTTCATGTGGAGGACATTTTAGAGAGTTCTAGAAGGTTCTTTTTGGCCTTTTCTATTTTATTTGACTAGAATCTTCTAGAAACACTTGTGTGAGAGGTTTTGGTGGATTTTGGTTTAAGTATGTTCATTTTGAGCATTTGAGGTAGTTCTTTCTTTCTAGCAGGAGGATAGCTTTACTTTCTTGGAGTTATTTTCATGGAGCTATATTGTAACTCAGACAGGCCTATTATAGAGTAAGCACTTTGAATTAATAAATTGGAGCATTTTAATATTCTCTCTTCATGTTTATGGTATGCCATTAATGGTTGATCAGTCTATTTTGTGAAAATTCATTTTACCTTGCAAACTTGTGCCATGTTTCTTGCATCCATTTGAGAGAACATGTATGTTGATAGGTTATAAGTTGTGTTGTTTAGTGGTGTTATTAACTATGAAAATATATTTTCCTTTTAAAAGAACTGTTATAGACCTCCTTATAAATTATTGATGTGAACTACATTGGAAAGTGAGTTGTGTGAGTTAAGCTTTGAGATATTAATTTTGTATGTGTGAGGCTATTAAGAGGTCTATATTGTTTTGGTGCATCACCTTAGGTTCTTTTCAGCAATAGGCTTATTTTATGCAAATTCTTACCCTTATCTTAGAGATTAAGTAGTTAGGTGGCATCAAAAGGGGAATCCAACCCTTATCATTGGAGGTCTACATTCAAACAGGTTACCCACAACCTGAAAGCAGTCCCATGTTAGTCCAAATCTACTAAGTTCACTCAAGGCCTAGCAAACACGATGCATATTTGGGGACCTAACAGTTTTTGCATGCCTAGTGGGACTTCTAGTTATTTCAGATTAGAAGAATACATCAATTTGTTGGTTTTGATGTGCAACCAACAATTTTTTATCCTTTTAAAGGTCACACCGACATATCTAGTGGCTTCAAATGTGGAAAATTATAATAGATCGGTGTTTTAGTATATGAAAATAATTCAATCAAGGGGAAACTCTATCCCATTAGATTATCTACAACTCTGACCACCTCGTAGGAGAGGCAGACCAACAAAGAAATTTTTTTTGTCAAGGAAAATAGTTTCAACTCCACTAGCAGTGAGATTTTTTATCCCCATAAGGCAGCAAAACTTGGTGCCAAACATGGTTGTTCCAACAAACCAAGTTTTTGTGACATTCAATGGTGGTAGCCCACTTCAATTAGCTCAACATGACGATATTCCAATGGCTGCTCTTAAAAGTGTGCCATATTTTTCAGGTGAAGATCAAACTACACCAGTTGAACACATTAAAGACATTTCAAATATGTGTTTGGTGCATCATATAACTCAAGAAAATGTTTCCTTGAGGTTGTTAGCAGCAACATTCAGAGGTAAATCACTTCAATGGTTCAGGAGTTTAGCAGTTAATTCCATGAGAACATGGGATGAATTGGGGGAGGTACTATGGAAGAAATTTGAGGACAAGTATGACAACTTGTCATTGGTGGAGCAACTGACCCACATTAAAAGGGCTCCTCATGAATGGATGATGGACTTCAATTTCTATTTTCAAAGAATGTGGGATAGGATTCCAGATCCTACAAGGCCTCTAGCTGAGTATGCATTTCTTTATTTTTTGAGAGCCTTAAATATTGAAATTATTGTTTCGATACAGTCTATGGGTGGAAATACCTTGCCAATAGCTTATGACATAGTTGTAAGAGCAGAAAAAAACCTAATACAAGTTGGAAGGATTGTCCCTAGGCCTCTTATGCCATTTTTCCCTAATATTCAACCTCCTACAACTTTTCCTACACCTCAAATTGCCCCTTTACCAGTTGTTAACACAAAAATTGTTGCTCAAGGACCATCCCAAGAGTTGCAAGAAATTAAGAGTAGCCAATAGAAGATTGAGAACCTACTCCAGACTTTTGGAAATGAACTTGTGACCCTCAAAAAGTAACAATTTCAAGGTTTCAAGCCTTGGAAGCCTCAAATCAAGGCCAATGACAACAATTTCAAGCTAACAAGCAGCCATATCAACAAAATTTTCAAGGTGCACGACAAAATCTAAATCCAAGGACTTTTTAGCCATACAATACAATTCCAATTAGTGTAGCTAGAGATATGGTACCTATTCAAAATAACCTTGTAGCAGAATATGAGTGGTGCTATCCTTGCAACGAGGCCCATAATCAGACTACATGTTTAAATGGTGTCATCAATCAGGAAGTGATGGTTTAGAATGTCTCAAGTGTGTAGGACATGCCTAATGGTGAATCATCCCAGCAATAGGAGCTCCCTACAAGTGACATAGCTCTCCTGAATTGGAAAGGAGAGTATTTTTGTGGAGTAAATAGTGATAGATCTCTAATAGCAGCCAACACCCAAGCCAAAAAGAGAAATTTTGAGAGTGGACGAGCAACAAATAAAGACAAGGAAGTTGTTGGACCTTCCAATCCTCATGTAACACACATTTTTCAAATAAATTCATAAGGCATCAGTCATGGACAGCTTGGGAATCAACCGCAATTATCCCACTTACAGATAGACCATGTTGTTGCAAGGACACATCAGAAGGTAAATGTTGTCACACCCTTCAACATTATTGAATCCATGAAAAATATTAGTGTGAATATATCAATGTGGGATTCCTTATCTATCCCTGGCCAAAAGGACTTGTTACAATCTACCTTAGCTGAAGTAGGTGTTTAATATGATATACCAACAGGTCAACCAAAGGTTGTCTTGACAAATACACCTCAAGATAGTAGTAAACAACCTAGTAAGGATGTCAAACCACCCCCATTTTATGTGTCCTTGATAATAGGAGATAAACTAGTTCACAAATACATGGTGGATTGAGGGGAAAATAGTTCTATCATTTCCAAACAGATTGTTGATAAGTTAGGATTGAAGTATCAACCTCTTGAGAAGGGATTTATTCAATTAGATGGGACAACCATTAATATTGTAGGTGTTATCAAAGGTTTGAGCTTTACCCTACATGCTTGCCCAAATTTCTCCATTCCCCAAGACATTTCTATCATTGACTTACCTCCACATTTTGTTTTGTGTTTGTCAAAAGATTTCACTACCAAGATAGGAGGTTATTTGTCATCAGATTGGTCCCATATGGTGTTCAGAACAAGATATGGGACTAAAGTAGTCATCAAATCTGAACAAGTTGCTAAGCATTACATTGAACCATATGCCCAAGTGTTGTTAACACTAATTGTGCTATTTTTGATGATGATGAACTTGTTTCTACACAAGAACTACAAGCAAAAAACATACTAGATACACTTCTAAGTGAGTGGGCAGCGAAAAATATCATTGACATCCCAAATGATAACATCGAAGAGATTGTTTTGGGTGTATATGTGTTGCATGAATCTGATTCAGTGATTCCAAACCTTGAAAAGGAGGTGGGACAACAATCAGATCAGGAAGGTGGAGTGTGGAAGATGTTTTTTGACAGTTCTTGAAGCAAAAATGGTGTTGGTGGGGGTGCAATGCTTGTGTCCAGGCCACAAGGTGACAAATACTACTCTCCTCTTAGATTCACTTTATCTTGTACTGACAATATTGATGAATACAAATGTCTAATTCAAGGCTTGGAATGGGCACGAAAAAGAGGAATTGACTACTTACAAGTGCATGGTGACAGTGAATTGATCATCAATCAGGTGAGAGGTCTACATGTCACTAAGAATGATGCTTTAAAATCCTACAAACATAGAGTGTGGGATATGATAGAAGATTTTGATGCTTTCAATCTAATTTCTATTCCTAGGGATCAAAATAAGCATGATGATAGATTGTCTGCAATAGGTGCTCAAGTTGATATTCCAAGTGAAATTAGGAAAGAAAAGTTATAGCCATATGTTAAAATAGTTATCATACCTTCTATTCCTAATAATAATGTTCATTGGAAATTATTTGAAAGTGATGAATAGGTCTTGAGCTTTATGCTGCAAGAAGATGAATTTGTAGTAGTCAATCAAGAGAAGCTCAAACAACAATATGATGATCAAATCATACATTTGAAGTCCAAAAAATTTCCCAAGTGTCTAGTCACCTTGGAATCCATTTTCAGCACAGATGACTAGCTAAAAAAGAATAAGACCAACATGCAGGTCAAAGAAGAACACTATGAGGAGCTTGAAATTTTCAAAGGTAAGCTCCTTAAAGTTGGTAAAATTTGTTCACATGTAGATAGGCAAGCTTTAATTTCCCTTTCTTAAGAGTTCCAAGATGTGTTTGGATGGGAATATTCTTATTTGAAGGGTTTTATCCCTGTATTTCTAACATGCCATAGAGCTTGAGCCAAACTCAAAACCTATTAGGAGAAATAAGGCCTTTAAACCCCAAACTTGAGCCTCTATGGTTAAAGAATTGACTAAACTGATTGAGGGAGACATCATTTTCCAATCAAACATACCTCATGGGTCTCTAACCTTATCATGGTTAAAAATAAAAATGGTGAAATTAGGTTGTGTGTTGACTTTAGAGACCTCAATAAAACCTCATTAAAGGATCATTATCTGTTGCCCTCCATGGAGCAGATTCTACAAATTGTAGCTGGTTCAGAAAGATTCTCATTAATTGATGGTTATTCAGGTTATAACCAAGTCTTAGTCAAAGAGGAGGATCAGTACAAGATTGCCTTCACCACAAAATGGGGAACCATGACTTATAAGAAGATTCCATTTGGCCTATCCAATGTTGGTGCCACATTTTAGAGGGCAATGGACATGGCATTTAAAGGGTTGATTCACAAACTTGTACTTATTTACCTTGATGATTTAACGATATTTGCAAAGAAGGTTGATGAACACCTTGCACATCTAAAACAAGTATTTGAGAGGTGTAGGGAGTATGGTATATCCCTCAACCCCAAAAAATGTAACTTTATTGTCCATGAAGGAAAATTTTTAGGACACATTGTGTCAAAATAGGGGATCACCATTGATTCATTGATCCAAAATGAGTAAGTTCCATTTTGGATCTGCCCTTACCTAGCCATGAAAAGGGGTTGCAAAGTTTTCTTGGAAAAAATAATTTTTTCAGAAGGTTTATTCCTCACATTGCAAATCTTTTGAAACCACTAACTGCAATGCTAAAAAGGAATACCAAATTTAGTTGGACGAAGGAGGCGAAGCACAATTTTGAAGTCATAAAAGGGGCCTTATCAATAGCCCCTAATTTGGTAAACCCAAACTTCTCAAAGGATTTCATTTTATATTCTTTTGGAAGCATTGATATAATTTCTACAATGTTGGTATAGTAGAATGATGTTAGCCTAGAACCAATTGCCTTTTTTAGTCAATGTTTAGAAGAGTATGAGAAAATATATACTTTTGTAGAGAAACATGTACTTGCTGCCATCAGAAGCTTGAAGAAATTTAAACCTCTAATTTCTAACACCAAAGTGCATTTGATGGTTGCTAACCCTAGTGTGAAGGAATTCTTGCTAAGTAGGGACCTGAATAATAAGAGGTCAGGCTAGATTACAAAGTCATGGAGTATTATCTTGATATCAAGGTAACAAAGATTGTCAGGGGTAAAGGGTTGTGTGAAAAGCTAGCTACAAAGGTTGAAGGTGAAGGAAATACAAAAATAGAGGCAATTCTGGTTGTTGATAAGGAGCTTGCAGCAAATGCATCTACAAAAAATGCATGTTGGGTTCAAGATATGACTCACTTTTTGAAAACTAGTGACTGGCCACCAGGTTTAGATAAAGCCAAACAGAGGTATTTCAGACTACAGTCCATTCCTTATGTTCTGATTTGTGACATTCTTTTTAGGAAGGACATTAATGGTGTCCTTTTGAGATGCATTGATCAACATTAGGTTGATAAAGTACTTCATGAGTTCCATGATGAAACTACAGGGGGTCATTTTTCCCCAAGAACAACTGTATCAAAAATAATGAGATTTGGATGTTATTGGGCAAGATTGTTTAAAGATGCCCATGCTTGGGCCAGGAAGTGTGTAAAATGTGTCATTTTTGCAGGTAAAGAGAGGCTAGAAACTTTATCATTGCAGCCCATTCAAGTAGAACAACCCTTCATGAGGCGGGGCATTGATTTTATAAGTGCCATTAACCCACCTTCAAGTGTAGGTCATAGGTGGGTACTTACTGCAACCAATTATTTCACATGATGGACTAAAGCAATGGCTTTGAAAGAAGCCAATGAAAGTGTTGTTTTAAACTTTTATGATGATTTAGTAACCAGATTTGGGGTGCCTGAGTCAATCATTTCTGATAATGCTTTGGTGTTTGTTGGGTTAAGAGTAAGTGATTGGGCTGTAAAGAATGGTATTCATCTAAATACCTCATCAAATTATTACCCTCAAGGCAATGGTTTGGCTAAATCAACCAATAAGAACTTGATCAGAATCATCAAAAGGATTTAGGAGGATAACTAAAGAACTTGGCATAACAAGTTAAAAAATTTCCTTGTGGGTAGATAAAATTACACCAAAGAAGTCCATTGGAAACTCCCCTTATATGTTGGTATACAGTAAAGAGGCAAGGCTACCTTTATCAGTTGAGCTTCCAGCTCTTGACATAATGAACCGACTTGAAATGTTTGAAGAGGAGGACCCAATGGCTATCCAATATGCACAACTCATGGAGTTGCATGAAACCAGAGATAGAGCCATGAAGACAATGGATCTTCATCAACTCTAAACAAAGAGGGTGTTTGATAAAAGAGCAATACATAGGGTGTTTAAAGAGGGAGATGTTCTCAAATAGGATGAGTTAAACAACAATCCTAGAAAGTATACAAAGTTTGATAGCATGTGCAGTGGTCCATTTGCCATTACTGAGTACAAAGAGCACAATGATTTTCAAAGATTGATTATAACATTAATAGATTACATTATGTCATTTCAATGTTGCAATTACAACAAATGAGAAAAAGAATCATAGATATAAAAATGTAATCTTTTATTGATAATCCTAAAGTGTACATGTCCCTCACAAGCCAAGGGATTAACTCTCTTATCCAATCAAAATATGAAGACATTCATACATGAATAAGTAAAGTAAACAAACAATGTGCATATAAGAATGGAACTAGTCATTTCCTAAGAATGATTGGCTAGAGGTTGCCTGACTACTCTGCTATTTCTGCCCCAAGCTGCTTGTCTCCTCCCCAGCTCCATAGTGCTCCTAGCCCCTACATCTAAAAAAGCATTGATATTAGAGCGAGGCTCTAAGCAATGAAAGATTCAATCCTTACATACACACCTACCTATGCATGTATAAACTGATCCATAAGCGCATAAAATAAGCATGCAAACCTTGGATGTCTTCAAAAACAAAAAAGTCATCAAACACATCCAACATATCCATTTATTTTCTAACTGTTTGCTTCATGTGCAGATTTAGGACAAGTCTAGTTACTATTTTGATTAGAAACAAATACAACATGTGAGGTAAATGTGGTTCCCATGAGGATAGATCCTAGCATTCTTTGAAAGCAAAAAAAGAAATTGCACAACTTGATCAAATATTTATCTATTATCAATGCATTATATCAATATGGAATCACACTAGTTGATCAACTTTCATTATCAAATTCAAAAGATGCGAGATATTGTGCTAATATATCCTTCAATCTTCTTAAGAAGATCCATGATCTATTTATAAAGGAAGTGACTTCATAGATGTATCAAGTTCAATTATGCATCTTTTAGGTCACTCACATAGGTGACATGTGGTTGTCCAATAAAATTAAAATGACGAGACTCTGTGTATTTGTTACACATAACTAGAAAGAGGGAAATGGTTAAATCAACATTATGATACAAGTACAAGGACAACACCTTTACAAAAGCTATAGGAGGAAAATGGAATTGATATTGTTCATTCATTTGTGTACTTGCAAAAATGAATGCAATAAGTAAAGGTAATTTTCATTGATAAAAGAAATAAACAATCCATGCTACAATGGTCTCATGAAGGACAACAGTAATAAATGTATGCTACATGACAATAGGGGTAGTTACTATATTCAAAAAATGGTGCCAATGAACCATGTTTCACCTTGGTGGAAAATGAGGAACTATGATATGAGCAATGCAATAAAGACTACAACCAACTAAAAACAAACATCAGATGCATATACATCAAAGAAATTACAGGTTGGAAAGTAATGGGAAGTATTCAAAATAGAGCATAATTTTTTTCATGGCAAAGAAACATGGCCATCTATTTTTCTGCCCTCATAAGTGAGATGAATGAAAGTTATATGTTGTCTTTTAGATTGAGAACATGATAAGATAGAAAGCATTCCAAGCATGTCAAACATGACAGCAACAAAAACAAAATATGAAGTTGCACAAGGCTCTATTCAAGGCCTTCTCAATCAAACATTAGACAAACAGGTCACCAAATAACATTCAATGCATGATGGTCCAAGGAAAGGAACAAAATGCAAATACATTCAAGAAGCATCAACTCTAGTTGACACAAATATATTCCTATTTTGAATATATTATTACAAGAAATCATGACAACAATAGAACCCTCATATGATGTGATCAAGATACAATTGCTTTGCCATAACAAAAGGGACAGGGGTCTGCTATTCTCTAAGCATATTACAAAGAATGATTGAGCAAGTTTCCAAATGGTTTCCTCTAGAAATGGTGCCTCTAATCATATTACAAATAAAGGAAGAGAACTTATACTAAAGATGGTAGTGGTCTTCATTGAAATAAAGGAGCTCATGAAATTCAATTGTTGAAACCATCACGAACCATGGTGCTTTAGTGAATAGAGCATAATCATTAATAAGAACAATTCCATTGAAGGTTACAGATTTATCTTCATGATTATCTATGAACTTGAAAAAACAAATCAATAATGAATGCTAACTTGTAACTAAGCCATGTAATGTAAGGTGCAGTCATTACACAGATGGAAGTAATTCTTACAGTCTTGCTTTGTGTTGCATTATGAAGAGTTTGAATCTTAGAAATAAACATGATTATCAAAGGATATGAAAATGTATTCCATTCACAACAAGGTTAGAGCCCAATATTATGAATAGCTAGTAAACCTGCCTTAAATAATTGGTCACAAAGCATGCTTAATGGTAATGTTTTCATGTTAAAGAGATGTCAAAGGAGAAAAGAAACCAGCTAAAGGAGTGCATTTCATTATTGGTTTCTTGCATTCTAATGCAAGTCTACATTCATGATTCATTTCATAGTGAACATCATCAATAAATGAAAACCATATTTTAAAGTTCAAACATTGTAAATATCTACTATAATGAGGACAATAAGCTACAGATTTATCTTCATTCTGCCTATACACTTGAAGGACAATCAAGCGTGAATGAATTATGAGGTAATCCTTTATATGTATCATGGTGTCAAAGTTGCATACAATAATTTTTTGTCAAGTGTTAAAGCTAATGCAAATGTTATCATGAGTGTTGTGAACATGGAGAGGTAGCATCATTAAAGGAGGAGTATGGTTCTCTTAAATACAAAATGAAATGTAGAATTTGTTCACAATGACAAACCCACTTTGGGGTTATGTGTTTTTAAAGACACTCTACATAAAGGAGTTGCATTTGAAAAAACCAATTTAGATGCTCATTGAAAAAAGGCACATTCTGCTACAAATTGAAGTTTTTCATGATGCTCACACTGTCCAATGGGATTGAATCATTTTTTAAAAAAATTTGAAGTTGTTTTCCAATTGAAAAATACAAATATAAGTTCATAGTGAAAATTTGATATGGAAATGGCAATATGGTGAACATCCTACAAGAATTGTAAAAATTAAAGCCATTTCATGTATTATAAATAGGTCACGGTGAAGATTGGCCTTTTTTTGCAAAATATAGAAAACCCATCTAGGGTTTTTAAAAAAAAAATTGGAGACACATTGCTTTTTCTATAGGAAAGTGGAATAAACTTGCAAAGCAATTTGCATTTTTTGCAACAAATCTAAGCTTTTCAAGAAAATAAAGAAACCCACTTGGGTTCTTTAACAAGCAATTGTAGATTCAACAAAATACGTGATATAAGAAACCCAAATAGGGGTTTTTAACCATTATAATCAAAATGAAGAATAAATCATGAATGAAGAAAACCCAGTTTGCAAAAAATGGAGGTCGAGCCCACAACAGGTTCTTTCTTCTTCTACATTCTGAGAAGCCCACCTAGGTTGTTAAGATTTATGAAATATAAGGAAAAAATCAAAAGATAACATGAGGGTTTTCAGAAGTGAAGCTGAGCTATTTGAAAGACACATTTTTCCTATTCATAGTCGTGGCCAGTAAGTCATTATTTTCATGAAAACAACATAAAAGAATTGAGTTTATTCAAAATTGTAGAATAATGAAGTATTTTAAGTGTTATCATGAGAGTTTGAAACAAAATGAAAGGAATTTAAAGGCTTCCATTCCAACTTTTCTCGCTCATTAAAGGAGGAAAATTCAACACACAGGTCGGTTGGGAGCTTACCCAAACTCAAGCATTGAAATGTGCGGAGTTTCGTCATTCAAAACTTCATGTCAAGCTTCAATCAGACTTGACAATGGCAATTGTATGAAGGATAGCAACAACAGAAGAAGAAATGACATATAAAGTGGTTAGAAATACTATAGGTCATGACTACTTGCTCACAATGGCTTCCAAACTATGTGGAAAAATATAGTTTTATGCCAAGAAACCAAATTACCTACTGTTATATGCTTCTTTTCATCAAAAATTGTCAAAAAATCAACAAAATCATCGAAGTAAACCCATTTTTTTGTGTCTTCTTCAAACCCCATGGCAGAAAAGTGTTTCAAATATTCTTCACTGACCAAATGATGGTATTTTTTCCATTATGTCAGTGTTTTGATAATTAGAGTTTGACCCTTGAGTGTCAATGGGATTTTTATCCCATGTTTTAAAAAAATCAAAACATGTGGTAAATGATGGGGGCTGAAAATATATGTTATCACTTAGGCATGTTATGCCTTAGGGTTTTTTCCCATTTCCAAACTTTTCCAAGTCACATAGAGTGTGCAAAAAATATGATTTTCCTTTGATTTTTTACCCCATCACATGACTTGGAATATGCTTTCCAAGGGGTTTGGACGTTAACCTTTTGACTAGGTATGTTGGAGACTATGATGCCTTTGCAAACATGTGTTCTAATATGTGTGATCAAGAATGAAAAATGAGGTAGGTTGATGGTCAAGTGCCTTTGAAACTTTTGGGGACTTTTAAGATATGATATTATATGTTGCATTTGTTTTCAATTTTTTTAAAATATCATGTAAGTAATTTGAAAATTACTTTCAATTTACTTTTAAATTCAAATGTAATATATATTAATGGTGGGGTCCCTTGTCTTTTTCTTAGTTGTAAAGTGACTTTTTAAGTGATGTTTTATGAATCACTTAGCAAGGTCAGTATCTTTAATGTGTTAAAAGCCATGTGTTTTAAAAAAACACATATTGCATGATGGAGAATGTGGTAAAGTCTTGTATGAGGACCAATGATGACTTGCAGAAATGTGAGATGTGTGGGATACTAGTTTCACTAATCTTGGTGGAAGGGAGGCTAGCTGGAGGCATTTTTGTACAATTTTGGGGGTGACTATTGACTTGGCCTATTATTCTTCATGTGGAGGACATTTTAGAGAGTTCTAGAAGGTTCTTTTTGTCCTTTTCTTTTTTATCCAGCAAAAATCTTCTAGAAACACTTGTGTGATAGGTTTTCATGGGTTTTGGTTTAATTATGTTCATTTTGAGCGTTTGACGTAGTTCTTTCTTTTCCAGTAGGAGGATAGCTTTACTTTCTTGGAGTTATTTTCATGGAGCTGTATTATAACTCAGACATACCTATCATAGAGTAAGCACTTTGAATTAATAAATTGGAGGATTTTTATCTTCTCTAGATTCATGTTTATGGTATTCCATTAATGGTTGATCAGTCTATTTTGTGAAAAGTCATTTTTCCTTGCAAAATTGTCCCATGTTTCCTACATCCATTTGACAAAAAATGTATGTTTACAGGTTATAATTTGTGTTGTTTAGTGGTTTTATTGACTATGAAAATCTATTTTCCTTTTGAAAGCACTGCTACAGACCTCCTTAGAAATTATTGATGTGAATTGCATTGGAAAGTGAGTTGTGTGAGTTAAGATTTGAGATATTAATTTGAATGTGTGAAGCTATTACCACGTCTAGGTTGTTTTGATGCATCACCTTAGGTTCTTTTCAACATTAGGTTTATTTTATGAAAATTCTTACCCTTATCTTAGAGATTAAGTAGTTAGGTGACATTAAAAGGGGAAGCCGACCCTTATCACTAGAGGTCTACTTTCAAACAGGTTACCCACAACCTGAAAGTAGTCCCAAGTTAGTCCAAATCTGCTAAGTTCACTCAAGGCTTAGCAAACATGGTACAGATTTGGGGACCTAATAGTTGTCTTGCAAGCTCCTCCTTTTGAATGGGTTAAAATTAGTTTTGATGGTCCTACAAAAGAGAATCTTTGACCTGCTAGTTATGGGGGAGTGTTGCATGAAATTAATTATGTTAGATATATTTTCGTGGTGGCGCTCCCCTTAGGAACCCAAACAAACCACTTTGTGGAAGCTTCAATTGCCTATCATGTTCTGAAACTTTCTCAGTCTAAAGGTTTTCAGAAGGTTTGGCTTGAAGGAAATTCATTAAATATCATTAATTTTTTGAAGAAGATTAACCCTCCTTGTTGGTTTATTGATCCTATCTTAGTTGATTCTATATCTATTATTAATTCATTTGAGAATAACCTTATTTCACATTTTTTGTGAGGGTAATGGGTTGGATTATAAATTCGCTAATAATGAGGTTCATGAACATATATTTTTGGATTGGATTGATTCTCTTCCTATCGACATTCAAAATATTGTTAAATATGATACATAGACTATATAGGGAGGTGTTAGAAGTTGTTGAAGATAATTTACCATTGTTGTCATTGATGTCAAAACCTTGGATCTAGAAAGTTATGCTCCAGATAATGTATAGACTTAATCTATCCCATCGAGTACTATGGTGGTATATAGTATGGATATTATCCTTGATTTGGATATGACATTACTTATTTTTGGGACATCTACTAAATTTAGTTGATGCAATATAATGAAGACTAATCTTTCGATGATGGTTGTTGTGCCCAAATCTTACTACAGGTAACCTTGCTATCCAAAACTTCATGTAGCATGTTACATTTTTTTGTATATCAAATTTATGTTTCTCCAGTTGACACTGAAGTTGATGATAATCAAGATTTGGTCTTGGTTGTGGTATTCTCATCGGCTCTAGAGTATTTTTCATGTGATCAAAAGTTTGCTATCTTTTGATAATTATGTAATGAATGAACCTATCTTATGTATGACCTATCTTTGGTCCCTTGGTAACATGATAAGAATTTTTTTTTGCATGACCTATCTTTTGGGAATGGTGCTAGCGGGAAAGTTCTTATTGAATATATCAAGGTTGTTCTTCATGCCAACATGCTTTGTGGTGATCTAATTCAAATTATAATCCATCAACTCGGAAGACAATGAAGACATTGTGTCTAGCCAACCTTGGAGATTGATACAACATGGAATGGTATAAGTAAAGTTTATTGTCTGATGAATTACGAAGTGTGGAGTATGATGTGTGCGAGCAGATAAAAGGTGCAAAGGAAGGAGAAATCTATTTTGTAGAGTTTGTGTGAAGAATTTGTGTAGAATTTTTTTATCAAATGTGTTACAGATAGATACTATGCTCTTAACTAGAACTGAACTCATGCATATGTAGATGCAACATCATTTGTTCTTTTTTTTTCAGTGAGACTAATTTTTAATCTTTTATTTTTTATTTGGGCAGTGATCGCACTGGCAATGAGCCACCCTATAGTGAACAACTTGGCAGTGATCCCTTGTAAAAATTACCTTAACTGGTGCTTTATAATTGAGAATTAGCATTCTCCATGGTTTTTCCCTTTTTGGGTTTCCATGTAAATTCTGGTGTTCATTGTGCATGGTGTTGATTTGTTCTTTCATGTTCATTTTTGTTAGTTTATTATCTTATTTATCTTGGTTTCTATAGATTAATTAAGGGTAAGAAAATTATTTTTGGATAATTGATTCACCCTCTCAATTATCCAGACTATTTAACAACTGGTATCAAAGCCTTGACCCTTGGAGATAGAGCTTAACTTCTTGAGGGATATCTTGGAAATTTGAACAGATGGTATGAGCTTATCAATTTGAGGAAGAACTGAAGATAATGTTAGATGATATGGAAAGCACTGAATCTGGAAATGAATAATTGAATGAAAATCTCGAGGAAAACACTTGTATTACAAAGCTAAGGGATAAAATATCGAAGTTTAAAGAAGGACACAAAGAGATTATCCATGAATTAAAAGATTCAAAGGAAAGCATTGTGGATTTAAAGCAAAAAATGGAAGAATGGAAGAAGACTGAAGAAAATTTCAAAAATACCATCAAATAGAAAATAGAAGAAAATGAGAAGTTAGATCAAGAGTTAAGAAGGTTGAAAAAAAAAAAAAAGTGTGCGAAAGGAAGATAGTTTTGGATCAACTCATGTCCATACAAAAATGTCACAAGGATAAGGGAGGACTTGTATTCACTAGTGATAACTCAAATCAGGATACTAAGGGTGAAGACAAAGCCATTGAAGCTGAAGAAAGATCAAGTGTCACAAGAAAGGTCTAGAACTCTAGAAAACCTAAAAGACCTTCGGTCAGGCAACCAAATGCTCAAAGGTACTTATCATTCACTGGCCACTATTTTCTATGCAAAAATTTTGGACATAAGGTTGTAGAATGTAGAAGCAAGATGGAACCAAGTATTCAATGCTTTACCTATCACAAGTTTGGTCACAAAGCAAGTCATTGTAGCAGTGAATTATCTAATCTAACAAGTAGAAATGGAATGAATAATCTCTTTCATGGAAATTACTATTCATGTCATGGTTATGGTCACAAAAGCTAATCAGTGCAGACCTTGGGTTCACTTAGTCAAGTCATGACAAAGATGTTTCAAATGCAGTCAACTTGGAAATTATGCTAACACATGCAAATAAATTGCACTGGAAAAACCTGAGAACAAAAGGAAGGTTGCAAAATTAGATGGATCTAAGAGGAAGACAGTCACGGTTTGGAGGAAGAAGGAAAAAAGTGTGGACACTTTCGTGGTACCAGATCCTAGTGCAAGCCCTTTCCAGAATTGAGCCAACCACCTTGGCTCAAGGGGAGTTTTTCTTTGCATATCATGTTAGTTCCCCCTCTCCAAAGTAATTTTGATGTGATTTTCAACATTATTAAAGTTTGATTTGGTTGATGATAAATGATGAAACTTAATCCAACTGATTGAAAAGTGAAGTACAACTGTCAGCATCATCAATGTGTACTTTTGGTGGAGAAATAATTATGAGCAATTAAGAATAAAAGGTGGGAGTTTTCAAAATCATTCCACACAGTTTGTAAAGGAGGAGAAGAAGAAGAGGTTTTGTTGAGTGATAAAAAGTTTGAGGAAGCTAAGCATGACGATGGAATTTGTTAATAGAGGATCAAGTGGCAGTATTTTGCTAAGGCTAAAGGGAGTTGAGTTGGATGAGTTCAATCATTGGAAGATGAAGGAGATGGAACTAGGGTTGAAAACAGGTGAATTGTAGAAGTTTATGATTCATTACTAGATGATTTAGTAGAATTTTTTGAAGAAAGGATGTTGTTGGAAGCACCTGAAGGACATAAGTTTGAAGCTATGATTGAGAGAAGATGTGTCAAAGCTAAAAGAAATTTATCCAAACACATTTGTGAGACAAGAGAATGCATCAAGGAGATGTCTGACATCTACAAGTATTGACTCTAGTGGCCTACTGTTGTTGATAATTTTAGAAGGAGAATTGAAGGTATTGAATATGAAATCAATAATATTGGAAAGAGTTTTGATTTCTTCAAAGAAAAAGATGGAAAATAGAGGATAAGAGTTGGTGAGTTGCAATCAGAATTATTGATTATTCATAGACAGAGGGAATACTTGGTTAGAACTTTCTAGCTGGTAAAGGAAATTGTTGAGGTCCAATTGGATCATCTCTGTAGGATTCTCTCTGAAGCAAAACATTCTGAATGACAGTGCCTGTCTCAGGACTGGTCATCCTCATTCATGTTGTTGACTATGTTGGATAGTATGAGTGCAAAAATGGTTTCTACAATGCTAGCTTGGAAAATAATTCTTCTAATTGTGAGAGAAAGGTACAAGAAAAATTTTCATGTGAAAAGTGTTATCTTTACATGAGTTCCTAAATGTTTGATGGAAAAAAGGGGGAGAAAAATGAAGAGAATTTTTTTTAAAAAAGAATTGAATTACTTGTCCAAGAGGGAGTTTGCAATTTTGAAGTTTGCAATTTTTGATTTTTTGTTGTTTCACCATCAATTCCAAAGGGGGAGATTGTTGAGAATTTGTTGAAGATAATTTAGCATTGTTGTCATTAATGTAAAAACCATAGATCTAGAAGGTTATTCTCTAGATGATGTATAGAATTAATCTATCCCATCAAGTGCTATGGTGGTACATATTATGGATGTTATCCTTGATCCAAACATGGCATTACTTATTTTTAGGACATCTATTGAATTTAGTTGATGTAGTATAATGAAGACTAATATTTTGATGATGGTTGTGCTCAAAGCTTACTTTAAGTAACCTTGCTATTTGAAACTTCATGTGTCATGTTGCAAGTTTTTGTATATCAAATTTTGGTTCTCCAATTGACATTGAAATTGATGATAATCAAGATTTGGTCTTGGTTGCGACATTCTCATTAGCTCTAGAATATATTTCATGTGATCCAAAGTTTGCTATCTTTTGATAATTATGTAATGAATGAACCTATCTTATGTATGACCTATCTTTGGTCCCTTGGTAACATGATAAGAAAATCATTATGCACAACCTATCTTTTGGGTCCGGTTCTAGCGTACAAGGTCTTATTGAATATCTCAAGGTTGTTCTTCATGTCGACATGTTTTGTGGTGATCTAATTCAAATTATATTCAGCTGACTCAGAAGACTATGAAAACATTGTGTTTGGCCAACCTTGGAGATTGAGACGACATGGAATGGTGTAAGTAAAGGTTGTTTTTTTTTTATGAATTGTGAAGTGTGGACTATGATGTGTGCAAGCAGATAAAAGGTGTGAAGGAAGAAGAAATCTATTTTGTAGAATTTGTACGAAAAATTTGTGTAGAATTTTTTTATCAGATCTGTTGCAGACAAATACTATGCTCTTAACCAAAATTGAACTCATGCATATGTAGATGCAACTTCATCAATTCATTTTTTTCTGTGAGACTAATTTCTAATCTATTATTTTGTATTTGGGAAGTGATCCCATGAGTAGTGAGCCCATCAATAGTGATCCACTCTGTAGTGAGCAACTTGGTAGTGAGCCCTTGTAAAAATCACCTTAACCGGTGTCACCTTAACTGGTGCATTATAATTGAGAATTACCATTCTCTGTGGTTTTTCCCTTCTTGGTTTTCCACATAAATTCTGGTGTTCATTGTGCAAAGTGTTGATTTATGATTTCATGTTCATTTATGCTAGTTGATTATCTTATTGATCTTGTTTTTTGTAGATTAATTAAATTTAAGAAGATTCTTTTGGGATAACTGATTCACCTCCCCTTAGTTATTTGGACTGTTCAATAGGAGGGGCTTCCCATAATGATTAATCTTTTTCACATGTATAATTTGATTTTATATAACATGTCAAATGATGATAAATTTAAGAGGAGCTTGAACTCATTAATTATGATGAAGTTGATCATAAGATCGTGCATTTAAAGTTAATGATGGCCTTTAGTCTTTTTGGTACTTAATCCACACAAATTTTGGGTGTTTGTAGGGGCCTTTTCTTCTTGAGGCTTCTCCTTCTCTACATTCTTTTCCTGCATTTTTTTTGTCTCTAGTCTATGACTACTATGGTAGGTGAAAGGAACAAAATTGAACTAATTTCTTATGATTCCACAACAAGGAAAAAAAATAGATTTGGAGTCTTTTGGATGAGGGTGGTGAGGCTCCTTTCAAAGAAAAGATTCATGGTTTATCTAAGGCTTTTGTTAATGGATGGTAAAATAGGGTGCTATAGGTGTTTGGTTTGGAATTCAATATCACTAAGGAACTAAGTGGTAGCGTTATGGGCCTGTCCACTAATGGTAGAAAATTTTACAAGGATGAGAAGGATTCCAATAATGTTATCGTGACATTCTTCAAGAGGAAAGAAAGGGACCATTTGAAGAAGCTATAATGTGGTGGATTTGATCCAAATTATATCAAATTCGTTTAGGTATACCATGCCATAGAAATCATGAGGTATTTTACCCTTGATGGTAGATTCACAACCCTCTCTAGTTACCATTTTGTGTTATCGAAACATTTTAGGCATAAAAAGAGGGTTTCTTTTCCTTATTACTTGTTATCTTCATTAGATAATGGTGCTATGGATTTTAAGAGGAACCGTAGAAAACCAATTATGCATGAGGGTTTAATAATCCTTCAGGTTATAGAGTATGGTAAATATTTTTCTATCTTGGAGGAAACTAAGAAAATTGCTAAAAGTCATCTGGTTGAGCATGAGCAGTCAGGTTATGACACAGGTAATGATTCTAAGGAAGTTGATGGGGATGTTGATGGGTATGATGGTTCTTTGGAAGTTCTCTTGAATCCCCCTAAAGACTTCTAACCTAAGCCATCAAAGAAGGTCAAAAGTCCTTGCAGCCTTCCTCGTTTGAGGGGTACTAAATTGGAAATTCGGAGAATGAGTTCCCTATTGTTTCTTCAAAGGTTAAGAGGATAAGAAGGGGAAATTTTTCTCATCCCCTACTATATATTAGAATAAGAAGCTTATGGCTAAGGGGAAGAATCATTATACTACCAAGAAGCAGTCTCTAGAGGTTGAAGATGAAGTTGTTGTTGAGGTTGAATCCCCTATTATGGAGCAAAAAAGGAAAACCTTCTAAATTATGGTGAAAGATTGAAGAAGGAAAATGGTAAGGGTCATTATTTTAGCAGGAAAAATATGTCTCTGGAGGATGATTCTAGTGGTGACATGGATGGGATGTGGTTGGAGGAGAGCCTGAATGGGGATAAATAAATTTTTGCTTGTAGTGTAGGAAAATTCATACCCTTGCATTTTCACACTTGTTTGAGCCCACCTTGCTTTATTTATCCCTATTTATGTCTTAATTGGTCCTATTTTTCATCCACAAGCCTAATAAATTATATTTTTTTATAGATAATCTTGAAAAACATCAATGGATAGATCATAATTTAATAATTTTGGTTGTGTGTCCCTAATTTTTGGGTCGGGACTAAGATTACACCTAGGGCATCTTTATCTCCCAAAGGTCTTGGGACCCTGATTTCAAGTGTTCCTTAAAGTGGCCCCTTTTTGGAGTCTATGCCCCAAGTTTCATGGCTCGGGACTAAGACACCACCTAGGGCATCTTAGTTCTTGTTAAGGCATTTTCGGGATTTAATTTCAAATCCTGGTGGGATTTAGCCTCCTTCAATTAATGATTTCATATGTTCACTTGGTGTCATGTAATTTTGGGATATTATTCATAGATAAGTATAAATACAAGGTTCATTCATTAATTTTCATACAAGTCTTTTGTGAGAGCATTCCTAATAGCATAATTGAGTTCACAAGAGCATTCAAGAGAAACTCATCAAGAATTTGGAGCCATCATCAAGATTCAAGCATCATATCAAGGATTTTCTTACATCATGTGTTTTTGAGCTAACATTTTTGATGTAGGGTTTTGATTCAAGTACACATTATATTCAAGATCTATTAAGCAAGTCAAGATCTACATTCAAACTAGCCACTTCACACAAGTTTGCAAATTTCATAACAAGGGTTTGGTGAGTTGCAACATATCACTTTTTTCATTCATCATTTCCCCTCATTATTCTATTTCATTTCAAGGTTTAATTACCAACAAGGGGTTCGAACAAGGAAAAACCCCATTTACTAACAATCAACAAGTTTTTCCTCCCTTGTGTGCTTTTGATTGCAGATTTAGGTTGAAGAATTGAATATCATTTGAGATGCAAAGTTGCAAAGTTGCATTGTAGAGTTGCAATCTTCACAAAAACTCACCTATAGGCCAAATCTAGAAGTTTCAAGACTTGAGATCAGAGAAGAAGAAAGTGCAGACCTTGAACCTCAGGACCACATTCAAAGATTCAAAAAAATTAGAACGGGACTAAGACACCACCTAGGGTGTCCTCGTCCTCCTGAGGGTATTTTTCAAAAATTCTTTTAGATCCAGTTTTGACATCTAAAGATTCTGCATCTATCTCAAAAAATAGCAACGAGACTAAGACAACATTAAGGGAATCTTAGCCCTCCATATCATATTTTGATAGAATTTTGATGAATAAGACAAGCAAGAGGGGGGGTGAATTAGTTGTCACATATTTTAATATTAAATTCAATTACTGAAACCAATACATAAACTACTTAAATGATTAATTATCGAATGCCAATGTAGTAACTCAAATCCAATGCATAAACACAATAACATTAGATTTATGTGGAAAACCCAATGAGGGAAAAAACACAATGAGGATTAAATCATACTACAGAGAATATCAAAACTAATTACAAAAGGATCACTGCCTGAAACAAGGCTCAATGGCTAAGATAAGGACTCACTATCCTGAACAAGGCCTCACTATCCAATAGGGCTACAACCCAGAGGGCTCATTCCACATAGATACAAGAAGACAAAGAAGACATGTTACATAGAGACAACAATCCCAATGCACCAAAGGATTCCACCACAATCACTTGATAAACTTGCATGAATGATAGAGTTCGCCTTCTACTCACTGCATCTGAAAACTCAGCATTAAGCTCCACACTAATCTACCACACACATAACTCACACACACTTTCTGAATAACATCAAATTTGCGTCTGCTCTTTCACTTATCTTCCCTCTTTTCTTATATATGTTTTTAATTACTAGCTCATCCTATATTTATACTATCTTCAACCTTGAAAAAGATACAAAGTCAACCATCCAACTTCAAATTCAAATTATGTTGACACCAAAACATCTTATGGTGGAATTAGAATGAGGATGACCCAAAAAAATGTTTCACAAAGACCCAAAATAGATCTAACACTCTTCATCAACTTTGAAGATAGTGCTTAACACACGGTTAGCCAAACCAAAGTAAAACACATAGAAAAATTAATCTTGAAACTTCCATAAACCAAAAATATCTTCAATGCAATCAAAACATCTTAACTTTAGAACCACAAGTCAAAATACTTCATCAAGGGGAAATCTGAACCAACAACTCTTCTCCAGGACCTAAGCTAGAACACAAAAAAACATAGTTCACAACTGGTGAACACAACTCAAATTTCATAATGAACCAATAGCCAAAAATTTGGATATAGCAACCTTCAACAACCATGACCAACATATCTAAACTACAAAAACATAGGGACAAGTACCAGATCATGATCCTAAGCAATAACTGAATACCTATAATCTTTCTTTAATACAATTTTCTCAATATTGCCAACATATACAACCAATAGAAACTAGTAGATAACCAATTGACTAGTTGATATCAATGACAACACTTTCATTCATTTTCCCATTCATGCAACAATCTCCCCCTTTGTCATTGATGACAACACATGATGTGAAAAAACATCAAAGACACCATACCAATTTTGAATATACTTCTCAAGAATTTTGTTTTTCCTTCTCCCCCTTAGAAGATCATCTACCTCATTACTTGCTTTCTCTCATTTTCACATGCTTTCTCTCCCCCTTTGACATCAATGGAAAAGGTAAGAAAAAAATTCATTGAATATTCCTTTGACATGAAAATAGAATACTCACAATGACAACACTTGAAACTACCTACTCCCCATGAAAGGTTGCCACCAAAAAATTAGTCCAAAAAGATAGAACCATGAATCCACTAGAATGATGCATCTCCAAATGCATCTTAGTTTATGAAAGAAGGAGAAATAAATCCTAACTTATTCTAAAGATACTCAAAAAGTTTCTTTAGGAAGATCCTTTGTAAATATATCAGCAATCTGATCCTTTGTTAGAACATACTTTAGCTTGAATTCATTCTCCATGACCTTCTCTCAAGAAATGATATCTGATAGATATATGCTTCATCCTCAAGTGCAACAGGATTCTTTGAAATGTTAATTGCACTTGTATTATCACAAAATATAGAAATGGAATCATCATATAGCATTGTGATATCTTTCAATGTCCATTTCATCCATAGAACTTGTGTATAGCAAGATGCAACAACAATATACTCAGCTTCAATAGTAGACAAAGAGACTGAATCTTGCTTCTTTCTCAACCATGCCACCAAAATACATCCAAGAAAGAATGCACCCCCACTTGTACTATTTTTTCATCTACACATCTAACCCAATCTGCATCTATATATGCACTAAGTGTAAAGTCAATATCTTTAGGATACCATAAACCATAATCCAAAGTTCCATTCAAATATCTAAATATTCTTTTGACTGCAACATGTGTTTCTTTTAGATCTTCTTGAAATATAGCCACAAGACAAATCACATGCATAATATATGGTCTAGTAGCATTCAAATATAGTCATCCACCAATCATAGATCTATACTTGCTTTTATTGGCCTTAGGTGAATTATCATCTTTACCCAATTTGCAAACAGTCATCATAGGAATAGTTACCGGTTTGGAACCATCCATCCCAAACTTCTTCAACATCTCTCTCACATACTTAGACGGTGAAATGAAAATTCCTTTCTTTGTTTCACTAATCTGTAGCCGAAGAAATAAATTCATCTCCCCAAACATAGACATTTTAAATTCTTTCTACATCTCTTCCACAAAGATCTTGCACATCTTTTTATTTCCTCCAAAGATAATGTCATCAACATATACAACTACAATCAAGATTTTGTCGTTTTCAATCTTAAAGTATAAATTATTTTCTTTTGTGCCTTTGTTAAATCTTTGTTGAGTCAAATAGTTCTCTAACCTTGCATACCAAGCTCTAGGAGCTTTCTCCAATCCATATAAAGCTTTCTTCAATCTGCACACCATATCTAGTCGATCTGTTAACTGAAATCCTTATGATTGTTCCATGTAGACTCCCTCTTCCAACTCATCATTCAAAAATGCTAACATGACATCCATCTGATAGACTTTGAAATCTTTATAAGAAGCCAATTCCAAGAACATCCTTATAGCTTCCATTCTTGCTACCAGATAAAAAATCTCCTAAAAATCTATGCCTTCTACTTGTGAGTAGCCTTTACACACAAGCCTCACTTTGTTTTTGACAACTTCTCCATTCCCATTCAACTTATTTTTGAATATCCATTTTGATCCAATGATGTTTTTGTATGTCAATCTTGGGACCAATTCCCAAGTCTAATTCTTCTCAATTTGCAAAATTTCTTCTTCCATTGGTTTCTTCAAATGTTCATCTTTATAGGCTTCACTTATTGTCTTTGGCTTAATCTCAGAGAATAAACATAAATTTACTTTAGCAATAGCTTTGATTTTGGTTAACACACCTTTTGTCTTGTCTCCAGTAATCTAATCTTCTAAATGATTCTTTTGTAGATATTTCGGTGTCCTAGGGGACATCACTAGACCATCTTCTTCTCTTTCATCTTGTTCATCTTTCTTTTTGATGCAGGGATAGGTGGTTTCCTTCCTAATCAACACAATTCAAGTTATAATGAAATAATAAATGATTCACAAAATCTTCAAGAGTTGCCTTTTCAATATCACTCTGCCATTTGTCTATTAGGTCTGCAGACTTGGTTTACATCACTTTCCTTCTTAGATTTTATCTCCTCAACCAAACCCTTGACTGAACCAGACAGCCTTCAAGGCCCCTTATAGATATATCAAATTATTCTAGGGTTCCCTTTGAACAATTCTCGCAAAACCTTGAAATTACACTGCCCTAAAAGACCAATTGGGTTTTTTTTTCAAATCAATTCCCCTTTGAACTCTTAACCAACCTTGAAAAACCACCTAGACCTCTAATAAAATCTAAAAAATGACCTTTTCACCAAGTTTTAGGGTCACACAATTTAATGTAGTTGCCCTTCTTCAAAACCCTCATTTTCTCTTATAAAGGGTAGAGTTTAATGGTTTTGATGGTTACCCATCACTCATAACTTTGAAACAACCTAAAAAACACTTGATTGTGTTTTTACAGACTCACAACACCTTCACTTATCCTTTCCTCACACTATTATATCAAACTCTCACTCAAAACCCTCTTTTTCATACCCAATTACATCACCTTCCTTAGGACAGTCATGTCTTTCACCCCAAATCTCACCATACAGACTCAAATTGGAACCCTACCATCCTAAAACTACTTTCTTATGCCCATTCCATGTAGTCACAATAATTATACTATGTGGAATGGGCATATTTCATGTTTTAGGACCTCAAAATTCAAGTTTGCACCTACAGGCCTGCTACTAGGTTTTAGCAATAAAACTCCTCTAAGTTGACAAACAACTACCAATAATGACTCAAATGGAAGCTAAAACCAATATATAATTATATCCATAATTAATAGAACAATATACAACTGTACGGTCACATACAAAGCCTGCAAATTCAAATTTGAATGGAAAAATATAGAAAACAAAACAAAACAAGGGTTTCTTTATTGAATCTTCTTCAAATTCTTAACAACAACCTTGAACTTCAATGGATTACATGTATTTATAATTTTCCCTCCTAAAACTACCCTTGAAACTGACTAACTTCCTTTTAAATTCCCTCATCACTATTGAGTTCCCCAAAATTGCCTTTTTGCTTTTACAATATTGACAACTTTGTCAATTTTTACAATTTTGTACATTTAAACCTCAAACTTTCTAAAAACCTCTAGAATGACTCCAAACCATATTTAAATAGCCTCAAAATACTTTATTCGCCAAAACCTAAGACTTGACACACTAAAATCTTCAAAACCATTGACTACATATCTTCCAATTTATGTATTTTTGACAACATTCTGTTACTTTACAAAAAATGACCTCCTACATACATTCAAATGGTCCATTGGACCTTATTTCTACACTTTAAAACCAAAAACTCCTTAGGCAACCTATTTGCATTCAAACCCAAAAAAGTTCAAATGAACTTTGAGTGGTGCTCCCACACCACTTTTTTTGCTCATCTTTATCCTATTCTTCAACAATTTCTTCTATTCTTGCATAGTCATGTTCATCAAACACATATTAATCAATATCAATAGAATTCTTCACTATATCATCAATCTTCACATTCAATCTCTCTACAATATTTCTTGGTATTTTATTGAAACATATGTATGCTTTTCTTTTGGTAGAGTATCCTAGAAATATGCCTTCATCACTTCTTGCATCAAACTTTCTCAAAGTTTCTTCATCTCTTCTAATATAGCATTTTCTTCTGAATACCTTGAAATATTTAATTGTAGGAATTCTTCTGTGCCATAGCTCATAGGAAGTCTTTCTACTATTTTATCTTGCTTGAAATCGATTGAACACATGTGCAATAGTACGAATATCTTCCTTCTAGTAAACTTATGGTAATCTGAGTTCAGTGATCATTGACCTAGCAACCTCTTGAACTGTTCTATTTTTCCTTTCAAAAACTCCATTCTATTGAGGAGTTCTTGGAGCAAATAATTGTCTCTTTATTCCATGCACTTCATAAAACATATTGAACTCATGGGAGGTGAATTCTCCACCTCTATCAAATCTTAAGCATTTTATCTTCAAATTCACTTCATTTTTAACCATAGTCTTCAATGCCTTGAATCTATTTAATGCATGTGATTTCTCTCTAAGAAATGTGACCCATGTATTTTTAGAATAATCATAAATTAAAAGCATAAAGTATCTTTCACCAAGTAGACTTCACACTCTTATAGGACCACAAATATCTGTATGAACTAAATCTAGTAATCTAGTAGTAAATTGTTCTCTTGATCTATAATGATTTCTTGTTTGCTTCCCAAACTAACAATTCCTGCAAATAGCATTGACAGGCTTTGTAATTCTCGTTAAATCTCTCACAGCCTAAACGACACTAATTCTTTCCAAGTTATCAAAATTTGTCTGACACATTCTCCTATGCCAAAACCAATTGTCATGTATCTTTTTCATAAAGTATTGACCATCACCATCCTTAAGTTAATAAATATTCCCTTCAAATTTCTTTCCTATAGAAATCAATGTTCTGGATCCCACATTTATCATCCTTAAACACAAGATCATATCCTTTTCTATACATCTAACCAACACTCAACAAATTATGCCTTAAACCATTAACATAGTAAACATCGTTAGTATGATGCTTGCCACCAAACCTTACTGAACCTATCCCACATATTTTAGCACCAGTATCATCTCCAAACATAACCAGACCTCCATCATATTTATCAAGCTTTACAAACTTACTCTTATCACCAGTCATGTGATGTGAGCAACCACTATAAACTACCCAAAAAACATTTTCTTGCTTAGCATGTAGGGTATAGATAATTGTTCCTTCATTTTTCTCCTCCTTCTCCAAAGGACTTTCTTTTACCTATTTTTTTGAATTAGTAGAAGTAGGTTCATCCTTAATCTCCAATAACAAGTATTCATTTTCATCTAGATCTTCACATTCTAAATCTTTATACGGAATACTAACATTCTCATTCACATAGTAAGCTCTATTAATCTTCTTTCCTTTCTTTTCTTTCTCATATCTTTGTTATTTCCTTTTAGCTCTTTCTGGATATTTTGTAGCATAATGACCTATTTCTCCACAACTAAAGCACTTAAAGGGAAACTTACCTTCATACTTATTGGATCCTTTTCTCATTCTTCTTACAAATTTAGCTTCTATTTCATCAAAGTTTTATTCATTTGGATCTTTAGTTTTTGTAGCATTAAAAGTAGTCTCTGTTTTTCCTCCATTTCATAGACTTGGCTTCCTCATCTCATAAGATGTCAAAAATCCTAACAACACATCCTTAGTACAAGTTTTATAATCTATAGTCTGCTCAATAGCACTCACCTTCTCACTATAAGCATTAGGAAGGGTTCTAAGAATCTTCTTTACAATCCTAGTTTCATCTATTGTAGTTCCAAGAGTTTGCATTCCATCCAATACCTCATCCAATCTCTATACATAATCTTTGAGATTTTCATCTTCATACATATGTATAATATCAAACTATGTTTCCAAATTCTATATTTTTTCCTCTTTAACTCTTTCATCACCATCATGTGCTCTTTCTAAAGCATCCCAAACTTCCTTAGTTGTCTTAAAATTTTTAACCTTAATCAACTAAAAATGTACCAGAGTATTGTTCAAGATGAACTTTTCCTTATTATTTGCTTCGTGTGCTCTAATTTCTTTAGGTGTACTTAGACCATTAGCAAGAGTGTAAGGATTCTTATAAGCTTTCCACATCATATCTATAATACTCTAGATATATTCATCCATCAATACTTTTGAGATACCATAATTAGTTCCATCAAACGTTAGATAATCAAAGATCAATTTGCTAGCCATCCCAGACCTTCCTCAAGAGGTTAAGCTCTTCACCAAGGAACCAAGCTCTGACACCAATTTTTAAATAGGACAACTGAGATGGGGGTGAATTAGTTGTCACATATTTTAATCTTCAATTCAATTACCATAACTAATACATAAACTACTTAAATGAGTAATCATCAAATGCCAATGCAAAAACTCAAATCCAATGCATAAACACAATAACACTAGATTTATGTGGAAACCCCGATGAGCGAAAAGCCATGGTGAGGATTAACTCACACTATAGAGAATATCAAAATTGATTACAAAAGGCTCATTGCCTGAAACAAGGCTTGTTGCTTGATATAAGGACTCACTTTCCAAAACAAGGACTCACTATTGAATAGGGCTACAACCCAAAGGGCTCACTTCCATAGAGATACAAATAAGAAAAAGAAGACCTATTACAGAGAGACAACAATCCTAATGCAACAAATGATTCCACCACAATCACTTTATCAACTTGCATGAATGGCATAGATCTCCTTATGCTCATTTCATCCAGAAACTCAACATTAAGCTTGACACTAATCTACCACACACATAACTGACACACACTTTCTGAATAGCATCAAATTCATTTCTACTCTTTCACTTATCTTCCTTCTTTATGTATGTATTCATTACTAGCTCATCATGCATTTATATTATCTCCAACCTTGAAAAAGATACATATTCGACCATCCAACTTCAAATTCAAATTAGATCAGGGCCAAAACATCTTAGGGTGGAATTAGAATGAGGGCGACCCAAACACATGCTTCACCAAGACCCAAAATAGATCTAACACCATTCATCAACTTCAAAGATAGTGCTTAAAACATGGTCGGCCAAGCCAGTGTAAATCACAGAGCAATTAAGCTTGAAACTTCTAGAAACCAAAAATATTCTTAATGCAATTAGAATAGCTTAACTTAGAATTGCAAGTCAAAAGACTTCATCAAGGGGAAATTTGGACTAGCAACTCTTCTCCTAGACCTCGGCTAGAACACATAAAAACATAGTTCAGAACTAGTGAAGACAACTCAAACTTCATAATGAACGAATAGCCAAAAATCTAGATATAGCAACCTTCAACAACCATGACCAACATATTTGAACAAAAAAAGCATAGGGAAAAGTACCAAATCATCATCATGAGCAACAACAAATTACTTGTAATCTTTCTTTAGTACAATTTTCTCGATATCCCCAACATATACAACCAACAAAAACTAGTAGATAACCAGTTGACATCAATGACAACACTTCCATTCCTTTTTCCATTCTTGCAACACATATTTTCATTTCTAGAATCGTCATCACATTTCCATACTTCCTAGGTACATACATCATAACTTCCTGTTGCTTAATTTCATCATTTGCATCCTTCATTTAGCTTGCTTTACTAGGTTTTGTGATTTGAATGTTAAAGTGTCTTTTCCAATCTTTTGCTTGGTGTTGAACCCCTCAAAGCTTCAATAACCCCCTCCTAGTTCTTCCTTGTTGATAATTGGCTCACCCTTTGGGGTTGATATTCAATCCAATTAGGGTTCCTGGGACATTAGTGAGTGGCTAAAGGAAACTAAGGTGGGAAATCCAACACATCACCCTTTATTTTTATTCTTTTTGGTGAACCTGACATTTTAGAGCATTCATTTTCTCATTTGGAGTTCATTGAAGTCCTATATCTAGGTTGCATTCATTCTTTCATTGCATCATGCAATAGTGAAAGTGCATCTAGGGTTTCGTATACTTGCATTACTAAAAGTACATCTAGGGTTTCTCACATTTGCATTAGTGAAAGTGCATACAGGTTGCATTTTTGCTTTCTTCATTGTATCTCATTGAAAAACTAAAAGTGCATTTTCAATCATCCTAATTACATTTAAGAACATTGTTATTGCATTCAAAATTGAAAAAAATCATTCAACTTTGCATTCAATTGCTTGTGTAACTACGTGCAAACCCCAGAGAACTCACACAATGCGAACAATTTTTTTTTAAATAATTAAATTAAACATGTAACAACACTTAACCATAATTCACATAGCACCTTACATCACATTAACACACTTAGTTCTCTGGGGCATGCGAGGTTACTTCGCAACACAACCACAAATAAAAATAAAGATTACAACATATCATTTATAATGATAACCAAGGATAAGGATACATCCAATAACCATGATGCGAGAATAATAAACATCGCATAATTACATCCATGATACATCTCTTAATAGAGTTACAAATAATCCTAACTATTACATCATTGTTTTAATATTACATTACAATTTTCCTTGACATAAGAATTACATTGAATCTCCCAACAAGGGAATTGATACAAGAACAATGAAATATGAAGTACAACTGGTCACTGGTACAACTCCACTGCAGAAAGCTGAGAAGACAAGACGCTGAAGGGGAACCCAACGGGTGCGGAGCACGTTCCACCCAACCATGTGAATTACAAGTAACTCACCCCCCGTGCTCAGAGGTGACGAGGAAGTGAACCCGACCATGAATGTCAACCGACTCAACGACAACATGATACATAACAAGTACAACTAAGTATGCAATGCAAAACCATCACGTTCTCAAATCACATAACAAGTAAAACCAAGAAACTCAGCACGATAACATGAAGTACTATCACTTAACAATCAAGAATCAATACACAAGAATTCAAAGAAACATCATAAAGAGATAACATCCAGAGGCAACAACACAAAGCAACAAGGGTGTCAAGTGGAGAGTGTCATCGCATAGCCCTCATGGGATTTCCTGGCCCTTCCTCCAACTGAGGCGCCGGCACCCATCTACGGATATCCTGGCCCTTCCTCCTAACTGAGGCGCCGGCACCATAGGGTAGCTAATGCGGAGCCAATAGTCTCTCGTGAAGACGAGACTATGACTATGCCGACCACGGCCTTCTCAGTCTATCACTAGTCTAAGGTAGCCCTAATGCATAGCCGAGGAATCCAAAGTTTTATTATCTTGTGTTTTTAAAACTACCCAACCCCCTAAATCTATTGTTTAGGTTATCACTTGTTTAGCTTACTCATTCGTGGGTTATCCTGAGCCCTTCCTCATCCTGAGGCGCCGGCGCCCACGAAGAGCCACTCTCCCTATGACCCCTAACATGAATCAAAACTAGGCAAGGGTTGAACTAAAACATATAAAACATAATACTCAAAACAAGCTCATGCGAGGCATTAACCCTCTCGCGATATCTCATAACCAAAAGTCTTAACAAACCGTTCAACCCTTCCTAACATAAATCATCTAGTATCAATTTCCAAAAGTATAACCAAACGAGGATAACATTTAAAGCATAAAACTCAACACAAGAATATACGAGGCAAATCCATCTCGCTATAAATCGCAATCACAACGACTACAACCACGTACAACCATTCCAAATAATAAAGCTCAAAAGCATGTAATACTCTAATCGCAAAGATACAAGTATAAACATCAAAGATATAAGACATGCCTCTGGAGAAGACCAAGATTTACAATAATCCAATGAGGTTCAAAACACAACAGAGATCCCACATCACAAGATAAAGGTCAATAACAATAAATAGAAGACAATAACAAGATCACACAATTATCTAACTCGAGAAGACGATTCGACCAATCACGTATAAAATCTCTATTTTACTCGACATAGAGTCGAAAACAAAGAACAATAAAATTATTGACAACTTATCTAATTTACTTTCTTAAATTTCTCAAAGATAATAAATTTCATCAAAACAAACAATCTATTTTTCATCTATTACATGCACTCAGTTTCCACGACCAAATTTACCATAACTATTTTACAATAAAATAATTTTACACTATTATTTAAATTTTACCCCAAATAAGTCATACAACCTAATATTCCTTTATAAAATAAAATAAATATTTAAAATCAAATAAGACAATATATATATAAATATATATATCCCAACTGAACAAATATTAATAAAATAATTCATCATTTGTATTTAAAAACATTTATAACAAGCTTAAATTTTATTATACTAAAAATCACTTAATATTTTATTTCTAAAGATCAAATGCATTTCTTTATTTCCATATTTATTTATTTTTTAATAATGAATTTATATATATATATTTAAATATATATATAATTATAAAAACAAACCAAAAATAATAATAAAAATATAAATAAATATAAATATACATATATATTTATATTTAAAGCGAATTGAAATTTAAATACGCATAATAAAAAAAATGAATTAATATTTTAAATGCACATATTTAAAACAAATATATGTTTTTCGAATTTTAAATAACAATTAAAAAAAAAAAAACAAATTTTAAATAAACTTTAATAAATACTAAAATAAAATTTAAAAGAACAAAGTCCCAAAGGGACCGCTGGCAGTCCTACGGACTGCGCACAGCAGTCGGTATGACTGCTGCGCCAGCAGTCCACGGACTGTTGTGCCAGTCCATGGCCTGGCGCGGGGTAAGGGGAGGAGGTACGGCCCGCGCCGTCCCTCCCCTCTCCCAACAATTTAATATATATATATTTTTTTAATGAAATTTTATATCTAAATTAAATTTAATTTAATGTTATTTTTGTTTATTTATTTTATTTTATTTTAGAATAAAATTCCGTCCTTTCAATAGGCACGGATTTTGACAGTAGGCCTTTTTCGAAAGGCACAAAAACAATATAATTTTTTTTAAATAAAATTACAAAAGATCTATATATATTAATAAATCAAGTATATATATTTAAATATATATAAATATAAAAACTACAGAGAGCACAAACTTCTGTGTAAAATATAGAATCACTATATTTTTAAAAATACATATTATTGATTTCTAAAATAATATTTCAACTTCATAAAAATAAAACAAAATAAAGTTTGTTCTTTTCCACAGGTATAAGAAAGAGATTGAGTCTATCCAACAGCATTCGAAGAGTTTGTTTTCAGTTTGTTTGCAAAACGTTATTTCTAATCTCAACATGAAATTTTCTTTTCAAAAGGGAAACCTAAATGTTTATTCATTTTCTAATCTCAAGAAATCATTAAAATCTAATTCACAGACATAATCTTTTTATTTTAAAACAGAGATTGATTCTAAAATGCCTCTTCATTTCTTTTACAACTTTAAAACCATTAAGATAAGAGAGTGGAACCTGGAGTCCAACGTTTATTCAAAAATCTGATGATGCTGATTTATGATGGCTTCAAAGAGCTCCTTGTTTGCACTTCAAAATCTCCTCTACAGAATTTCGTCCTTGAACTCGAATCCATTCCTCTGTTCAGAACACTCCTCCAAAACCACACCAATAACATATTTCCAGTTCCTTTTAAAAAACTCTTCTCAAAGTATAGCCAAAGGATACAAAAACATTCTCTTTCCGATTCCAAAAATACATCACCAATCGCGTATGCAACTTCTGTCCCTCCAAAACCCCTGTGTGTGTGTGTAAAAACTCCCAAAATTCTTAATTAATTAAAAATATATTGTCCATCCCTCACAAAAACTCTAAAAATAAAAAATAAAACAAAAACAATTCCTTAAAAGCCAGCTTTTTTTTCCAAATCTGTATTCTTATTGGCTCACACAATCTTTTTATTCTTTTATTTGCTTTATTGTTTTAATTTCTATTTTTGCAACTTTTCTTGCACAACACATTACTTATTTAATTTAAATAAATTATTTTAATAATTATCCTCCACCAGATAATTGATTAAAATAATTAAAACACATTTAATATATAATTACCATTTAATTGTAATATATGATTTTCAAAATAATTAAATCATTTAAATATTCGAATATACTTTAAATCTAACATTAAAACAATTAATTATTTCCTTTATTTAAATCGAATACACCACAACATAAAAAGTACCAACATTAATCAAAAGACGATAGTTACAAAACACACAAACCACAGTGACGACAATTACAAAAAAGAACAATACCAATCAACGAGACGACCTGACATCATGGGACGGGAGGACTTCATCGTCACCTCTGTTTCAACATTTATCCGTTGGGTTATTTGGTGCTCGCCCTGTCCTGCCGAAGCAGGTGGAATCGAGACTTATACCTGCAATCCTGCATACAAACAAAGTTGTGTACATGTGCATACATATATATATATAATCAAAGCATTAAATCAAGTACTGCATTGTGAGAAGGAATCGCAACATAGCAGGGCACTCGCGAACGAGTGATGCCATATTGTCCTTCATCACACCTATTCTAACAAATATAACATAATCAATAAATCAACATTTCTAACTAACAATCATCTTAAAACATATCTAATTAAATCACTGCATCATATAATAATTCTGAAAATCAACTAATATAACCAACCATACTATCATACGAAATATTCTTATCCATAATGAAACAATAGCATCATCTAACGTCTAACTAACCAAATCAAACAATATCATCATCGTCACAAGAAGCAAACAACCGCATTGAAAAATACCAAATCCTACCAATAAGAGGAGGGGTATTACATCCTCCCCCTCATAAAATCGGCTTACTCCTGGAAGCCGGTAAACAAAAGGAAATAAGATTCCCTAATACAGGAGGCATCCTCACACACCAGACGGTGAACTAATCACCATTAGAAACTAGAATCAAGCTCACACATAAGAGTAAGAAATAATAATACAAGTATTAGTAACATGGGGGTATTACATCCTCCCCCCCAAGGATATGGCTTACTCCAGGAAGCCATTAAATAGATAAGAGTAAGCACACAACAAACATGCAGAGATCACGCCAAAAACCACACACATAACTCACATCACTGGAAACCACATCACACAATGACACAAGGGTTCATAGTGCATCCTTGATAGGAAGGATATCGGTGCATTGCGCACTACACCGAGGGTCCTATCCATTTCCATCAGTTTCCTGCACCATTGCCCTGAGACCGACTAACGGAAGAAACTTAGGTTCACAACAAACACAACAAAACAAATGAAACTCTAGACTCTAGGGACAAAACGCAAGGTTACATAGTGAGCACACATAGTGCCCAGTGTATGAACCTATGCTCTGATACCAAGTTGTAATGCCCGTCGTGCAAACCCCAGAGAACACACACAATGCGAATAATTTTTTTTTTTTTTAAACATTAACAACACTTAACCATGATTCACATAGCACATTTCATCACATTAACACACTTAGTTCTCTGGGGCATGCGAGGTTACATCGCAACAACTAACCGGAAATAAAAATAAAGATTACAACAATATCATTTATAATGATAACCAAGGATAAGGATACATCTAATAACCATGATGCGAGAATAATAAACATCGCATAATTACATCCATGATACATCTCTTAATAGAGTTACAAATAATCCTAACTATTACATCATTGTTTTAATATTACATTACAATTTTCCTTGACATATGAATTACATTGAATTTTCCCAACATGGGAATTGATACAAAAACAATGAAATATGAAGTACAACTGTTCACTGGTACAACTCCACTGCGGAAAGCTGAGAAGAAAAGACGCTGAAGGGGAACCCAACGGGTGCGGAGCACGTTCCACCCAACCATGTGAATTACGAAGTAACTCACCCCCCGTGCTCAGAGGTGACGAGGAAGTGAACCCGACCATGAATGTCAACCGACTCAACGACAACATGATACATAACAAGTACAACTAAGTATGCAATGCAAAACCATCACGTTCTCAAATCACATAACAAGTAAAACCAAGAAACTCAGCATGATAACATGAAGTACTATCACTTAACAATCAAGAATCAATACACAAGAATTCAAAGAAACATCATAAAGAGATAACATCCAGAGGCAACAACACAAAGCAACAAGGGTGTCAAGTGGAGAGTGTCATCGCATAGCCCTCATGGGATTTCCTGGCCCTTCCTCCAACTGAGGCACCGACACCCATCTACGGATATCCTGGCCCTTCCTCCTAACTGAGGCGCCGGCACCATAGGGTAGCTAATGCGGAGCCAATAGTCTCTCGTGAAGATGAGACTATGACTATGCCGACCACGGCCTTCTCAGTCTATCACTAGTCTAAGGTAGCCCTAATGCATAGCCGAGGAATCCAATGTTTTATTATCTTGTGTTTTTAAACTACCCAACCTCTTAAATCTATTGTTTAGGTTATCACTTGTTTAGCTTACTCATTCGTGGGTTATCCTGAGGCGCCGGCGCCCACGAAGAGCCACTCTCCCTATGACCCCTAACATGAATCAAAACTAGGCAAGGGTTGAATAGAACAATAAAACATAATACTCAAAACAAGCTCATGCAGGGCATTTCAACTCTCTCATGTAGGCATTAATTTCATCATTTGCATCCTTCATTTAGCTTGCTTTACTAGGCTTTGCAGATTTGAATGTTAAAGTTTTGTCTTTTCCAATTTTGTTTGGTGTTGAACTCTAAAGCTTCAATAACCCTCCTAGTTCTTCTTCCTTTGTTGATAATTGGCACACCCTTTGGGGGTTGATAGTCAATCCACTAGGGTTCCCGACATCGCTGAGTGGCTAACAGAACTAAGGTGGGAATCCAACATCACCCTTTTTTTTTTTTTTTTTGGCAGGAACCAAAATCTTTAGAGCATTCATTTTCTCATTTGGAGTTCATTGAAGTCCTATATCTAGGTTGCATTCATTCTTTCATTGCATCATGCAATAGTGAAAGTGCATCTAGGGTTTCGTATACTTGCATTACTAAAAGTACATCTAGGGTTTCTCACATTTGCATTAGTGAAAGTGCATACAGGTTGCATTTTTGCTTTCTTGCATCATTGTATCTCATTGAAAAACTAAAAAGTGCATTTTCAGTCATCCTAATTACATTTAAGAACATCGTTATTGCATTCAAAATTGAAAAAAATTCATTCAACTTTGCATTCAATTGCTTGTCATTAGTCACTTTTTATTGCATTCCTTTGCACACTTTTATGTTTCTAAACATCAAGTCCCTAGGTAGGCAACCTGGGAAGACTATTACCAACTCATTTTCTTTGTTTTTGTAAAAAAAATCCTACTAGGACTAAAACTCCCTTATTGGTGTCTTAGTCCCTCTGTGGGATTTTAGCTCAAAACCTTGTCTGAGTTGTTTTTTGTCTATTTCAGTTTCTAGGACCTCAAAATTTCACCAGTAGGACCAAGATTCCATTGCTAGCATCTTAGTCCCTATTGGGATTTGAATTTGTAGCTTTTAGGGTTTAAATCTACTTTTATGTTCTTCCTAAGCCTCCTATTAACATATACTATAAGTCTGGAAAGTTTTAGGAACATCTATTTTATGCATAGATAGGTCAAAACCATCAATTTCAGGCTCTCATTTTTTAATTCATTTCAATTACAAGCATCATTAGATCTGAAAATGCTCAAATTTTTGAAACTTTTCATAATATATATAAAATTACTTTTCACTTTCACATATACAATGTTTACATTCATAAAACTTTGCATAAGTTTTATAAAAGTGCTTTTAATTTTTAGATATACATTGTTTGCATTCTTAAAGTTTTGCATACATTGGATAAAAGTGTTTTGCATCTTTGGATACACATTGTTTTGGTATGTGCATTATCATCATGGAAAAAACAGGCCTTTAAGTGGTGATAAAATTCATAAAAAATTGAGTTAGGCAACTTAACAAAAAAATTTGAATAAGTTATCTATATTATTTCAAAAATATGAAAGAATAGAATTTGTAGAAAATTGAATGTAGTTTCTAAACTACTAGGTTTATTCTAAAAAAAAAAATCTATTTAGTGAAAATTTGAAATTTCAATGCAGTAGAACTTAAATTTTAGGGAAAAAATCCTAACCACAATAAAATGATAATATTTTTTTATAAGATTTTTGATATA
>VDFB02322010.1:158268-230657 GCA_007258455.2 Sequoia sempervirens | reverse complement strand
TGATATGATGAGTCATCCTAAATTCTAATACAATAGAATGTCTTGAGTATGAATCAAATGTAAAGTACAAATATTTGAATGTCCTATTAATGTCTTGACTATGAATCAAATATAAAGTATAAATATTTGAATGTCCTATAATATGACATTTGTATAATTTTGCATTAATGTCTTATTAATGTCTTGACTATGAATCAAATGTATAGTACAAATATTTGAATGTCCTATAATTTCACATTAATGTCCTATTAATGTCTTGACTATGAATCAAATGTAAAGTACAAATATTTAAATGTCCTATTAATTTACACTTTAATTTTATATTTGTATATAATTTCACATGAATGTCCTACTAATGTCTTGACTATGAATCAAATGTAAAGTACAAATATTTGAATGTCATGTTAATGTCTTAGATAACATACTTGTGTTAGATTATTTTTTATCTCCTAAATTATAATGTATGAAAATATTGAAATTTAATAATAAAATATTATCTCATGAGGATAACTAATTTGTTCAAGTTAAAATGCATAAATGTACATGTGTAAATTACTATATTTAATGATAATAGTCCATAAAATACTGAAATTAATAAAGTCCACGAAACAATATACAAAGTCCATGAAAATACTGAAACATATATAGATCTAGTCTATGAAATTATATCAGAATACTAAAACATGTACATATACAGACCATGAAATAATAAAACATCTATAGATCAAGTCCATGAAATACTAAACTTGTATAAAAAGTACATGTAATGTGTACTGAAACATATATAGAGTCCATGGAATGTACTAAAACACACACACACATATATCTAACTCTTATCGTCTCTATAATGAAGAGACCTCTTCACTCCAAACGTACTAGGATGATCTGAATCAGTCTATACAAGAGAAAGAAAGTTGAAATTAGATTTAAGATGGTTAAAAATTATTTAGTTCAATTTAATTTATAAAATCATATTTAAATTACCATATGAGGTTGCTCTGCTATAGGACTTGTCTCATGCTATAGAATAACATAATTTAACACATGCACATATATATTCAATTGAAATTTTATTTAAGTCATTCACATTATATTATTTATAATTAACTTTAAATATAATCAAAATTTAAAATTAGCATATGAGGCTGCTTTGCATGTGTCGATTGAGATGGTATGACATCTTTAGGACAAAAAGTGTCACTAACAAGGTCCTACAAGGTTAAATAAATCACATGTGTATAAATTAGGTTAAAAGATATATATTCAAGTGTTCTAATAGGTGTTTTAATCTATTTAAAATACCTACAAATTATGCACACATGTACAAATTTTTTAAACAACATGAAATTCAGTTGACTCCTGAAATTGTCATGCATCAAATGGGTGTGCAATACCCATCCTCATGGTCGTGTCAACCTGTACATAGACATATATTTTTAATCTAAGTACATACACATTTAATATAGTGAATTCAAAATATAAAATTATAAGTATATTTTTAAAAACAATATACATACGAGTGGCTCATACGAGACCCTCGACAATAGAAGAGTGCTCAACAATCCCTCTGGTGGATCCGATGTGAAATTTAGATGACTTCATTACTTCCCTAAACCAACATAAATATTTAACACATGTTCAAGATTTAATTACAAATTAAATCAAGTTAAAATTATTTAATATATTTAAAAAATCAATCAAAATACCCCATATGGGTTGCAAACTTGCACTGTTGTCGACACAAAACAAAATTGATCAAAAGAAGATGTCCCTGTGCTCATCATCTACACCAAACAATTTGATTGTTAAAATATTACAATTTTTTTTGATATATATGTGCTTAAAAATTGTTATAAATTCAACATACATACACGTATATTAATACCTGTGTCGGATGATCTGTAGGGTGATGCTCAACTCAATAAGAAAATTAACATATGAACTAATATCATTAGTTGCTCCATGTGTACCTGAAGTGGATGTAGCCTTATCAGGTCCATAACATAACTGATGATAACTCATACAAACATGAGGCGTCAATGCAAGTGGGGTGGTACTGGAACCAACTCCATTTGATGCTCCTCCATGGTCTCACCCTCTAACCCTACTTTCCATTTCAAAAAGTTTGGTTGTCAAGGTTAGTTGCAAACACACTCAAAGCTCCTAGTATGAATACCACCACATGATGCTTGATGGGTGTAGGAATGACAACAAAAGGAGGATCTATAAGATGTTGAGCAAGCACGAGTCATTGGGGATCAACCCGTGCCCCTGACCTCTATTGTGGCATGCCACCACCAACACCCTAGAATGATTTAAAATCAAAATAATTAAGTTTTTGGCCCAACAAAAACTTTTTATATAATGTTCTAAGAAAATAGAGAGGGACCTCACAATTAGCATGTGGTGGATGATCAAATACCATCCACCATCGATCCTAAAAACTAGCAACCATCTGTGGATGTCTACACCACATCATTGATATCATTTTTAGTTTATCGGAATTGGTTGGTTGCTAACGAGGTCGACAAAATATGGAGCAAGATGGGCTTTTATTATTTTAAGGTCAATGATCTACCCATAGGAGAGACTATCAAAATAAAATTGTCTCCTCTCCTCTCTCCATCATCGATGACTGTCTAAGTCCACATCAATGGACTTGACAACATCTACAACATATTGCATTGAAGATGCAAAACACCTCAGGTGGGGTGGAATCAATTCTTCATTTTTAATTAAATTAATTTTATCTTGAATGGATCTAATATTAGGACTAGAGGTGGGGGGTTTTGAGGTGGAGGGCATGGAGATGGAGGTGGAGGTGGAGGGGGTGGGGGTGGAGGAGGAGGGTGTTAAGGTGAAGGGGGCTGAGGTGGGGGATTGAAGAAATCCTCAATATCAAAATTATCCATGATATAAAAGTGAACTGTAAAACTTATACAAAATTAACAAAAAAGTACAAAAATAACTTTCAAGAATCTATATATAAATTATAAATAACATATTAAAATTTATTAGATATTATACATGTTGAGAAATTACAAGAAATATTTAAATTAAATATATGCGACTGTTTAAAAGAAAAAATAGGATACATACACATACATCATTCAACTTGAGCATACATACAAATTAAAAAATTTAAGATCTAATTTTATATAAATGAAAAAATGTGTAAGGATCATTTATGTGTAAGGCATATAAAATTTTGTGGCTTGATGTACTTTAAAGTGCTTAAACAAGGAATAATGAAGTTTCCCCTTAAATCCTATTTTCTTAAATCCCATTAATCAACATGTCATCTTTCCTAGGTCCATAAACCATGCTAATGGAATGATTTTGTCCTAAGTTGACCAAGTTTAATATATAGATCTTTAATAAGATTGTAAAACATCAAGCATCTTACATTATACAAATTGATCAAATGTGAATGATTAATTTGACTACTATTAGTGGCTTAAAGGGATTAATGAGAAGATTTCAAGTTGTACCATCTACATCCTCTTAGGACAGGCCTTAAGCAATTTTTTTAAATCCCCTTAATCCATGTCATCTTTCCTAGGTCCATAAACCATGCTAAAGGAATGATTTTGTCCTAAGCCATTTTCTTAAATCCTCTTAATTTATGGCATGAAGAGGCTACATGTATATGGATCCATGTATAAGGGGAAAAAAAGTATATGGATCCATGTGTAATGGGAAAATGTAAAAGTTATTATTATTTATTTTACACTCCATCATCAATGTTAGTGTAAAATTTAACACCCCTTAAAACCATCTTCAGAATGCTCGTATTGGATGATAAAACTATGACTATATAAAACCATGCTTGTGGTTATGGTGATGGTTTAAGGGGATCAAATTTGGTGAAGTTTCCCAAGGCAACCAAATTTTATTAAATTACATATACATTTGTAATGGAGCAAATTTTTACCCCTAGGAAAATTCCCCATTTCATCACCCCTACCTTAGAAAAGTTAAATCCGATGATGCAATTCCATTTCCGCCATCTCACTTCATCCACCTGGCCACATCTTTTCACGTTGGTGGAGGAATCTATGTCAGGGACTCTCTACACACTCTTAGCTCCATTGTTTGGCTCTCAAGCTTCAATCTTCTTGGATGCAAGCCAATGTTCTTGGATTCTACACCATGTTTGTTGTGATAATGCTACTATTGGAGGATTCACAAGCTTTCTCCTTCTACTACTTTCCTTGAGCACTTGTAGTTGTGAAGGTGATATTGTCCATTACTATTTTCTTTTTGCATCATTTTATTTACTACGTAGCATACTTGTTGGTGCTTTCTCTTAGTACCACAAATTACTGTTGGTAGATGGTCAGTGCTCCCCTCGGGATTCACAACATGGACTAACTGCCTCCCATGGATTCGTTAACTCTGGTAGTTGTATTAGGCATTAATAGGTCAATATTTTGGTGCAACGACAACTGTGGGCCAACAAGTGGTATCAGAGCCAAAGGTGTTGGGTTTGAATCCCCTCGGGTAACACTAAGGGGGAGTTTGTTGGCAGATGCTCAGTGCTCCCCTTGGGATTCGCGACATGGACTAACCGCCTTTCGTGGATCTGTTAACTCTAGCAGTTGTATTGGGAATTAACAGGTCAATATTTTGGTGCAACGACAACTGTGGGCCAACAATTCCTTTCTATCTCTTTATCATTTTTTGCACTTTTTGGCTATCTAGCTATTCGTGGAGGTAGGAACACCAAAGTGGGGGACTAACTGAGGCAATCCTCTAAACACAACCCCAACATTGTTTTGTCTCCATGTGTGTAGGTGCATGTGAGTGGAGTTGCTTGAAGTTTCAATTTGTAGGTGGATAGGTCTAATTCGTCACCCTCTCTTTGTCTATTCTAGCATAATTCAGTTATAGCATTCCTCTTGTTACACTTTTAGTTCTGTGTTTTCTAGTATTATGTCGTAGCATAAAACATCTAAAATTCAAATAGTTAGTAGGTTTTCCCATGTTTCAGTTTTTTTTTGGACCTTTTGTCCATACAGATGCCAATGTGTCCCTAAGACACCAATGCGCCACACTGGAGTCTGAGTTCCGTGTTGTTGTCCTCAAACAGTGAGCGGTCTAGGAAATAGACAAAACCTTAGAAATTGGCTCTTTTGACCCTGTAAGCATCCAATTTTAGTAGAAGGAAAGTGATAGGCCATCTAGCCTTCCTTCTTATCCTCAGTACATTGCCCCTTTCAATTCACTTAGCAAACCTGAGGTAGTTTAAGGCAACCCATTGCTTAGGACTCTCCTGTGACCTGGAGTCCTAGGGTGGCAAGTCCCCCTTCTCTACAACATTTTTTAAAATGTACATTTAGGAGGTAATTAATAACATATGATGCATGACATGATCTAGTCTACTTCATCCAAAATTCAAATCTCCTACTCTTGAGCCAACCTTTCCAAAGACTAGTAATTACTTTGTTAGCCTATGCACCAAAAATATTCAATTGAGTGACTAAGAACATGTATTTATGGAAATTCATAGGTTATTAGAAATCATTTTGGAAATCATAAAATCACACGTAAGAGTAATAAAATTTAGTAGGAATTTAGAGGCACATATTTGTATTATGTACACTAGTCCATTAGATCTTCATTAGATCTTCATTAGCATATTTGTGCTCAAGGAATGACAACAATCTTGTTCGATAATTATAGGTGCTTGGTATGTGACTAAGATACTTGTCTAGGTCTTCTCCTCTTGTCTTTAAAAAAATCTTGTTATTCTTTTTGGCACAACTTTATCACAAATGGGTCAAGACACATATGCACATAGATTCCTACAAGTTACATTAGAATTAGACTAGGTTGCATTGGAAAGACTAGGTCATACGATGAAACCTGTTCAAGACCTTGAATAATATGGACTATGTGGGTGTAGCCCTCTTGTATAACCTAAGTGTGGAAAGAAAATGTGGTATGAGATCATGATATGAATTTTATGATCATCCCTTGAGAATGAGATGTGGTTCAAGTCTACGTTTCAAAAAATAAATAATTGTTAATGTGATGTGGAATCTAGTTTTCTGGCCACTTTTTGATGGACTATTGTTCTAGATTAATTATAACTTACTTTCAATCCTTTATCAATAATTAATTGATAGTACACTTTTTATTAAATTACATATCCTATTTTTAAAAATGTACATTTATGAGGTAATTAATAACACCTGTGTGGGGATTTTTTTTTCCATGTAGACTTGTGGACCTTTGGCCTTTGAAATGCTTTGGATTGAGACCTTTTGGAATAAATAATTTTAGCCATTTAGAGGGAATTAATGGGATATGATAATGTATCCTTGTCTAATCCAATGCCTATCTACAATCCTTGAGAAAGATGCGATATTTAAGTCCCATGAAGGAGGTGATCGATTCATCATTATGGAAGATGTTGAATGGTGTGTGATTTTTTTGATCCATAGTGATGGAAAAAGGAGGTGAATAGTTAAGTTTCATGATGGGGTTGATGAAAGGATTGGTATAGGATCAACAAAATGGTTGGTAGTGAGGGTGGTAGGTCAATGAAAGGATTGATAGTAGTAATTATCTTGGTAGAATGATGAGATGAATTTATTTTGATGTGGGGAGAAGTTACCCTAGTGCTCATGTGAACTTAGCATCTTTATTCTTCTTATTTAGAGATTTATAGATCCAATAACTTAGAATCCTTGGTTTGCATAAATATGTATGTGTTCAAGGATTCCTTGTTCATTAATGCCTAATCCTTTTCCTTGATATTTCATGATTTGACACATTTAATTTGCAATGGGATGTTTTTACTTTGAAAGAAAGATGTAAATGCATCATTAGATGGCTAGGTAATATTAGGCTTTTCAAAGTATCTATTCACTAAGAAAATACCATAGGTAAAGGTTTTTGGGTACAAAATGGGTGGACTTTTGGCTCTTGGATGGGATTGATGGGTGATTGAGAAGATTTTTATCCTTGGATTTGATTAATGGGATCAACATGATAATTTTGACCTTGAGTTGGTTGTGGAAAATTTTGATCATACATTGAATAGGGATCTTGATGTTAATTTTATGATGTGGGTGCATTTACTTTAAGGTTAATGTGGCCTTTAATTAGGTATTTCTACTAGGACTATAAAGATGCTTGAATGGTAGTAGATCTATACCTTGACTCTTGAGTAGAGATAACTCCCCCAAGGCTATTGATGTTTGGCTAGAAAAGGAGAAATTATTAGGCATGTGTCAAGTATCTCTACTAGTATGCATGATTATAATATGTAGATATTTATCTACTTGTCAATGAACTAGCCCAATATCTAGTTATAATGGTTAATTTTCTCAATTGTAAGAACATTCAACAAACTCACTTACACACGCTAATTATTTTATTTGTTTTGATTCTTAATCTATGAATATGAGTTATTTTTATGAACATGGTTTGGAAATCTTAAACTATGTCAAGTGTCAATGCTTGGGTTCTTAAGTGAATCCACTTATCCTCAAATTCTCAAGAGTTTTGTAACTAGATACTTCAATTATGTGCTTCATAGTAAGAAATCCTTTATGTAGTCATCATTTATGCTATGGTATGCATAACTTAATGTTATGGTGGCCTTCCCTTTATTATTTGGATCTTTCTTGATAATTTTATGTTAAAATGGATCCAATTACATATGGAGTTAGAGGGATGGTAACTTGAACCTTCAAGGTTGTGTTGAAGTGTATCATTCTTGGTAATCAAGTTTCTCTCCATGATTATGGTGGTTGTTCTAGATCACCTTGCACTGATGTGTCTTTCTCATGGTGGGAGTGTTCTACCTATAATGATGTTCTTTTACATTTGTAGTGTATCCTTCACTCATGGTGGCCATTTCTTAGTGTTATTATTTTTATGTAAGTGCACTAGTTAGGATGGACTTTGGTTTCTCATTCTCTAACCATAGGTGTTACATTAACTAGATGTAGTTTTTTGTTGAGTTTTTTCTTTGAACATGATATTGTGATAAGAGTGGCCTTGCAATATTTTAGGGTTTCGAGTAGGTGTTTGTGCATGGGTACATATGGATGTCATGTGCTACAAATTCTAGTTGTATGTGGCTAGATTAAAATCATTAATAATAAGTTCTAAATAATGGAATGAAATAAACTTAGACAAACCTAGATTATTTCCTCAAAAAAATTAAGTATTATCTAATTTTGAAATATTTGCATACAGATTTAAAACAACTATTATCTGATTTTAAAATGTTTGCATACAAAATTAAAACATAAAGCTATGTAAATAAAAACCTAATTTTTCATCTTCTAGGGTTTGTTTTTTGCAAGAAATTTAAAAAATAAAAACCTAATATAAAGCAAATACTTAAAAAACCTAAATATATTCAACAAAATAGCAAAAAATGGAAAAAATGCAACAAAAAACTACTTGGGGGTGTTTGGTGGCAGAAGGTTGTTGTTTGCACTCAGGATCATGTTCTTTGTCGCCATGTGAGCTCTGGTAAAAATGAGCTCACAGACGATTTTAAAAAAAATTAATACCTTCACGAAATAGGATCTTGTTTCGTAGTAAATGTGATCCTGTATTGTAGTAAACATGATCTCATTTTATAATTCTTGGCTCAGGATCCCGCCACGAAATGAGATCTTGTTTTGAATTTAAGCTCAAGATCTCGAAGCATAACGAGATCCCATTTCTAAATAACGAGATCTTGTTTTGTTTTGCCCAATTTTGGGTTTTTTCTAAGTCCAAAACTTCCACTAGAAGTGGACTCATCTTCTTGCTTTCACTCATGAATTGAATTTTAAAAAAATTGTAGTTGCCTAGGGTAGATTTTTAAAAATACCTTAGGGAGATCACTGGATTGCAAGGGTTGTGTTCTTCTAGGTTGAGTGCCCTGATTATATTGAATTTATGGTTGTGTAAGAATGTAGAAGATAGTGTGCCCTAGGTGAATTTGATGCAAATTTTGTTCTTTTTAGTGCTTTAAAATGAAGTGTTCCTAGAATAATTCTCCTTTCAATGTATACAATTTTTGGATATCAATTAGTGGACCTTAGATGTGAATAAATGCACATCCAATTCCTTTCAATACCAAGGCATGGAAATTAGTCAAACAAAAATGTATTGAGTGGGATTACAATGACTAGTGAAATAGGTAATAGTCAACAAAACGTGAATTTAAATTTTTGAATTATGGGAGTCAATTTCATGTGGTGTGAGAGTAAACTTGCATTTCATGAGATTGACCCAAGATGAGGAGATGAGAGTTTCAAGTTGAGGAATGAACACATGTAAATTAGTGTGGATATAAACATAGTAAATAAATGATAATGATGAATAGAGATAAGATAGGATGAAATATGTGTACATAGGAATAAATGAAAAAATAAGAAATAAATATAACTTTATACAAGAATGCATTGTAACTTATTAATATGTAATTATATATTAAGGCATTCCATCAAAATGAGTCCAAAATTAAATGGTAATCGGTATGAGCATGCAGAATTCACCATTATAAAACTATACAAAATGTTAAACTAGTATAGATATCTTAAGAACATTTATCTAAATGACAATAAGATATAAATTTTATATTTATGTTTAATTTTTTGTTCTACTTTTAAAAAAATTACCATTCATTATTTTGTTTTATTTTAGTTTTAAAAAGTGTAGTAAATATTATATACCTATATGTAACTTTGTTATAGTTTTAGCTCTAAGGGATGGATTAGATGGTCAAGTCATTGGAAAAGATAAATGATAGTCATAAGTATTCTCTAGATTTACCCTTGGATGAGTGAAGGACAACTCATGCAGATGAAGGTAATAGTGGTGTGTTAGGACTTCACTTTGCAAGTCTCACCAAGTATTAATTCCTCCATAAAATAAAATAAAAAGAATAAAAAAGAGCTAACATTGTGATAGTTTTATTGTGAGCATTTATATATTTTAAGATATTTGTCTTTATATTTAAAAGATAAATATTAACTCTAAGTAGCTTTTGGGAATATAGTGAAGCCATTAGACTCCATCTTTTGCTACTACTACAATAAATTATACCTCTTAAAATAAAAATTGTCAAACTTTTTAATTAACAACATTTTGTTTCCATAGTCCATGTATTAGATTGCTGAGATTTCTAGATTGAAATTGTGTGCTATTTTTGAACATCAACATTACATTCCAACACTCAAAACATGTATAATCTTTATAAAAACAACTATTTATATCCTCTCTATAAAATTTGGAATGTTCCTCTTATGTCGTAATTATTTTTTTACTCTATCTAAATTTAGTTGAATTTACTTGATTTTATAAATTGATAATATTCTTTGTAATTTATTATCCTTTAATAAAAAAATTTAATGTTTATGTAAAAACAAAACAAAAACAAGTGCCACGTAGTGGCTAGTACTTGCCTTTGTAGTATTCTAATTAGAGATTTGTAGAGTTGGAAAAAATAAAATGTAAGTTTAATTAGTGTGAATAAAATTAAATATATATTTTTTTAATTGTTGTATTTTAGTTTTGACTTTTGTATTTTGTGTTTTGTTTGATTAATAGCATTGGTTTTTAATTCCTTCCAAGGGAACTATAAGCACCACCTGTTTCTTAACTCGTTATTAATAATTCTGGTTTTGAAAAATGAGAGTTCATTTCTTTTTATTTAACATATATTTATCTATTGTTAAGGCAACATGCAAAATATATAGCAAAACATATTTCACAAATAATTAATTTTCTCAAATATAATTGGCAAGAAAGTTTTGCCTGATATAAGCGATTTATGCAGATCTATTATCATAGCAGGGATTCTAATGACAGATGGAAAGGGCAGATTTGGCAAAAAAAATGGAAACCGTTATCAACTATGATATTATTTCAGGTTGGATAGTTTGAAAATCACAACAAAGAAAGCAATAGCTATAATATTGCGTGCACTAGCGAGAGGAAATCCAAAATTGTTTATTGGTAACTATTTTATCATTTGAATATATTTGATAAACATACTTACTTCAAAGTTTATTGTGAATGTAGTCTGGAATGCAGTGCAGAGCGGGCTATCTTCTATAGATGCAGTCGTAGAGGGCTGCTCAACTTGTGAAGATCTTGGTTGCGATGGCACATGTAACCTTCAATTCTAAACATTGCATTTTTTATATGCTTAAAAGGATTCTCTTGACTTGATAAATATTGGGTGAGATTATAGGTGGCATGTAAAGGTGTGATATAAGCTTGAACTATATTTTAAATATTTTTGAACCGAGTAAGCTCTAGGATTGATGAAGGGGGTAGTAGAAGCTTGTTTGAGCAGAAGGCGATTAGAAAAAAAAACTCAATTGAGAACCTTCTTTAGTTCATGTTTCTAGATTGCATTGTTTGTGGGAATTTTTTTTTGGAGTTGCATAGGCTAATTATAAGTGTTAGGAGTTGTTATAGTTTACATCGGAGCTCTTTATACGCCTTTAATGACATTGTATTACTTGTAAGTGACTAAAATTAGTGGCATGAGGAGTATTATTCGCATTTAAGGGTTTTTCCATCAATAACTTCTTGTTTCAGTCACGTGATGCTTTATTATATCTCCATTTTAGCTTTGTTATTGCCATTCAAATTCAATACATGCGTAAGGTCTGAATAAATTAGAAACAGTGCCATGTTATCCATTATTGGTGGAATAGTCTACATTTGAAGGTTTTTGCAAGAGGATACGTTGTTGGTGAGCTCATGTGAGGAATATCCTCATAGTTTTGAGTTTACGGATCTTTCAAAGTGTTCCCACGGCTACCACAAGGTGCCTGCCTATGGAATTGAAACCTTTGCTTATAGCATGAGCTCCTCATCTCTTTCCTCAAACATGTTATTATTCAAGGTTAAATTCTAGTGGGAGACTTCAGTTTATTTTTACCAGGCCTTATATAAATTGAAATAGTTATTGGGTTGGCTATCTTACACCCACTCCTCACCAAATCTGAGATAGTTTTATTTAATAGGATTTACTGAACATAGGGCGTTTTTGCATTATTATACACTTGTTGGTGTTTGGACTTGGCTATTGCAAGAGTAAGCACTCCAACTTAGCACTAGAGTGTAGCTTAACACACACCAATTTTGGGATGGTTCTGTAAGAAGATACACTTTAATTAATTATTTAATCTTTGTCACTGATCTTAATTAATTATTTAATCTTTGTCATTGAACTCACCTGGTATAGCCTCTGCACCTATCCAACCTACAGTTGCATGTGATTCTTGAATGTGGTCAACAACTTTGAATTTGAATTTTTAATTATATCTTTTTTTAAGTTTTGATATACATATCTTTCAAGATATGCATAAAGCAAAATCATCAATTTTGGGATCGTTGCTCCATACTTATCAGATTCTACCTTATTCTAGAGTCCCAAGCTGAGTTTCCTGCGTGTGAAAAAAGAACTGACTTGATGTTTCCACAAGTCTAAGCCCAATTTTTGAGGTTGTACTAGGCTTTTGATCTACTATGTATGCTAGAGCCTATATAAGGCCAATGAGGAAAAAGGCCCTTCATTTTGAATCATAGAACTAAAACATGAGACTTTATCTCATTTTCTTGTAGCAGCCAATTTTGTTGGATAAGGGCCATTTTGATTCTTCCAAACTTGTATTTTTGTGAGATAACTTCAAGTAGAGCATTGTTTTTGTAGTTGTTCTTTTTCTTTCATTGTATCAGTCATAGTAAGTAGTTTTCAAATGTTTTTTTGAGGAATTATGTCACGATCATCAGTATCAAGCTTTAGAATGAAATTTTTCTTATGGAACAACAAAGACCATTTTTTGGTTGTGAAACTTCAAATATTTATGCATTTGATATCTAAAGCTTGTCTTTGTCTTTGTCTTTGCATTTTGTATTTTTATTTTGAAATAAACATATTTGAAAAACATGTGTACTACTGCATCCCTGGCTCCTTTGCATTACCTTCAATTGCATCTACTTCCAACTTCACCTCTAATCTTTAAATTATATTTCACATTATCTAAAAACAAATATTTTAAAATATTTGTGCTATCTAACCCTGAATCCTAAATTTGGGATCTTTTCGGCAACTGTGCTTTGTGTACTTAGTCTCAAATAGATAATGTAGTTGCAATAGCAAATTTGCTAGCAGAAATATTTGATTGAAGAGCAGTATTTTGAAATAATTTCCTTTAAGTCCTCCTTTCTCATAGGCCACTATGGAATAATTGGACGTTTAGTTGGAAAATGGTGGCAGAGACCATCTTCCATGTGTTATCAAATCTATTTTCTCTCAAAATTAGCCTTGTTACAATTTATATTGTTAATGCATATCTAATAATTTACAATTTGTGCATGTCATGCATATTTTCTTTTTCCAGTATGCTTTATATACCAAATGATTTGTATCCATATTTCTCACTTGGCTTGTATCCAACATGGTGTCACTTTTAGAATGTTTACTTTGTTGAATATTGGTTTTCTTGTTTTTTATGGCTACAGTTGGTTTGGGTGGTAGCCCAAATGAAAATGGAGAAACTACCCTTGATGCCATGGTCATGAATGGGGTAAAACTTCTGATCAAATTCCTGTTGGTTTTTAAAATTATGCTTATACAAAATTTAGCATTTTCTTTATGATGAGAATGTTGAAATGGGAGTTTATCATTCCAAGGGTTGTGTCAAATGACAATGGAGGTTGGGGCTGTAGCTAGCATGCAGTTTGTCAAAGGGGCAATTAGGGCAGCAAAACTAGTTAGTGAATACACTCAACATACTCTACTTGTTGGCAATCGAGATTCCACTTTTGCTCTTTCCATGGGGCTCCCGGGATCAACAAATTTGTATTCACCAAAATCATTAGAAAAGTGGACAAAATGGAAGCAAAATAACTGTGAACCAAAATTTTGAAAGAATCTAATTCCTATCAATGGATGTGGACCTTATCATCCTGTAATAGGAGCATCTGATTTGCAAAAAAAATATCATGCATGTGATAACAAAGAAACCATTGATAGAGACAACATTTTGGCCAATATAAATACAGGCTCATAGCACATTAGCCATCATAACCATGATATTATTTCTATGGCAGTAATTGATAAAGTAAGCAACTCTAGCCAACCTCTGCAACATTTTATTAGTTGTAACTACATATTGTGTGAATAGTTTGAAGCAAGAATTTTTGAATTGCTTGTCATTTATATAGTTGGGCCACATTGTTGTTGGAACTTCTACAAACAGGGCCACTTTCAAGATCCCTGGAAGGTAGCTTATACTTTTTGTTGCTCACTAATATTTTGATTCAATCAATTTAAATTATGAAAGAGAACATGAACAATATTTGTTAGTGATATTCTGCAAAAGTTTAGCTATTCGAGTTTTATGTACCCACATATGGAACTCATAGTAAAAATGAAAAAATCTAACAAAAATTTGAGTAAAAGAGTTCTTTAAAACAAAAATCAGAAATGTTTCAATGAATATATTTGGAATAATAAGAATGGCACTGGAAAATTTCAAAATAGCTAAGAGAAAGCCTTTAAAAGCAACATTTACTACAATTGATATAGTTTTTTCCATACATTAGAAAAATAAATAAACTTTTGCTGAGGAGTTTTGGGTGCCAACTTAGGCCTTATTAACTCAACTAATGTGAATGTTGCACTTGGTCTAATACAGTCTTCACAGATTGCCAGTATTTAATTGTTCACCAAATAGTTGGTCTATATCAACAGTATCATTTACACTATTTCTTAGAGGTGCATCGTTACTGTTTGTTGTCTGTCTTTTTACTTGGATTGCTAGCTTTGTTGGCTACCATGGATTCCCAACATCTAGGCCCGAGTCCATATTTTAACCAAGCACATCAATTGTAACTGAAAAAGCAATTGTAATTTGTAGCAATTAAAGTTTCAACATATGTCATTGTAGTAACTCATTTTTTATTCCTTCTCTATGGCATACATAACGTTTCCTATCTGTTTAATTTTTTTTATCCCAGACAAGTTGGGTAATTAAATCAAGCGTCTTTATCATATCTTATGTCTTTAGATTGGCCAATAATATTTTCATTCTCAACTCCAGCCTCTTTGAATGTGTGTTCCATTCATGTATGTGTTCTCAGTGTTGGATAATTTCTTTTTGGGGCAATGTTGTTCATGTCAACTTCTTTAAATGATTAATGCAGATGTTTGGGTACATCAGTAACTCTCTTACCATTTGGTATTGCTACTTTCTAGTAGCCATTTACAAAGTTGTACTTATCGTAATTACCCATAAACTAATAATGGAAGGTTCAATTTTTAGTAATTCTTTAACCACATCAATACATTTTTTCTTAAGAACCATAATACTTTAGTAATTCCTTATCCACAAATACTTGAGCATGGAAGGTTCAATTTTTAGTAATTCCTTATCCAGAAATACTTTAGCTACTTCCACCTGGCCAAACCTTGGAGCAGAACATAAGGTTATCTTTCCATTTCATCTTACAATATTGTCATAAACTTGAATAGCGGCTGAAGTTGACAGATCCAAAGTTTGCAATTTAGTTATAATGCTGAGAGCAAGGCAAAAAAACAAAAGCTTTAGAATAAATACCTTCTAAAAGCAAGGCAGAAACACAAAAGCTTCAAAATAAATACCTTTTGAAAGCAAGGCAAAAACACAAAAGCTCCAGAACAATGATCGTATCAACATAACAATATTGCTTTGTTTAAGACAAATATATCATAGAGATTATCTAAATAAGTATAATAATATTGCTTAATTTTTAAGTCATGACCATGCTAGATGCCAAATTGGTTTAAAAGACCCCTTATCATGTATTTTTTCCATCAAAATGACAAAGGCCCTTAGTACACAACTTATACTAGCCAGTATGTTACAAAAATTTACATGACTACCAATTCTAACAGCACAAGCCAATACATACAGTTTGTAGATGTTACCTGACTTACAAGATAGATGAGTTTTTGGAGGAGATGCAAATAAATACAACACAAGTTTCTGGAGGAGATGCAAATAAATACAACTTTTCAATTTTTTTCATGCCTAGTGTGGAGTATCCAAAATTTATTATTAATTCTGAATCTGATATTGACATATATAATTGAACTGAGATTGATAGATGTAAATAAATATGACATGAGTTTTTGGAGGAGATGCAAATAAATACAACTTTTCAATTTGTTTCAATGCCCAGTGTGGAGTATCCAAAATTTATTGTTAATTTTGAATCTGATATTGGCATATATCATTGAACTGAGATTGATACTATTGTTCTGATTTATTGGCGATAATTATTGGATCTATGTGTAAAATATGGAGATTTGTGTTTGACTACAAAGTGTTATCTCTTGTGATTTATGAGCAAATTATTATTTTTGTTCGTGGGTTTCTTACACAAGACAATATATTTATGCATTTCTTGTAGAGTCTATCCCAGTTGATCATAACAAAAAAACTTCCAATTTTGAAAAGAATATAACATAGAACCAAATAGCAGTGAAAATCCCAAACAAATATTGTCAAGAGTGTATCTCATTTAGCTTTTATTTAATCTTTCTCTTTATGTCTATGAATATGTAACACATTTAGTGCACTCATGCCCTAGTTCATCATATATGGCAGAGAGCATGCCCATCTAGAGATGACCTTAGAATTTGGTTATGACTTATCCAAAGATAGTGATGTCGACAAAAATTCAAATGAGACAAGCTAAGGGTATACACTTCAATGCCTAAGTTAAACAATTCATACCCTAGACAAATATCAGTTCACACAGTGATGAGTTTGTAGTACAAAATTATGATTCTAAATGGTAGGACTATAACTATACTATCATAGAAATGCATGAGCATTGTCTAGTCACCTTGAATGGTTAAGGAAATCTTTGAACTCATAAGTATTTACATAATGCTAGCAACATGTAAATTGTGCTTTCTTCATGGCCTAAAAGTACAACCAGAGCATCTCAAAATTTGAAGTGAGCAAAATTCTATTGTTATAAGGGTCATTTTCTAATGGAAGACAAAGTTGACTCTATCAATGATCAAATTCCTAAATTTAGGTGACAACTACTTTATCCTCATTGCTCTGCAGCTCTTGTTTTATATGTTTTGATTATGTAATGTAAATATCATGTTTGATGTTAAATATTTGAAAATAAAATAAATTGGAATAAATTTATTGTTTGGTGTTATTTTTTTCAAAAAAATAAAGTTGAATACATTTGAATATTTATATAGCGAATCCATTCATTAAGAGAAGGAAGAAATTTTTGAATTATTTGTACTAGACATAACTATGACTAATAAAGTTGAAGTTGAGTTTGTTCTTTAGAATACATATTTGTTAAACATTAAATAATCAAATGATTTATTATTAAAAATAATTCTTAGATTGATTCTAGTTGATTTTGAATTTGATAGTGAAATCTTCATATTATAGTTGAAGTTAAATATACTACTAATATAATAAATATATTATATTCTAATTTAATATTAATTATTTATAAATTATATTATATAAACTAAGTAAATAGATAATATTGTAATATTAATATATTTTAAAATATTGTTATAATTATTAATATAGTGATTTACTATTATATTAATTATATTAATAGTAATAATATAATAATATTAATATTATAATTAACATAGTAGTCAATTAAGATAGTTTATTAATATATATAAATATATATGAAAGGAGAACCTACAAAATAAAATAACCTATATTATATTGTATATAAATATATAATATAAATTAATATATATACTATTATATAATATAAATTAATATATTACCTTATTACCTACAAATTATTACTTGTAATATAAGATATAAATAGAAATAGTATATATAATATAAACCTGCATTAGGTTATATATATATAAAACCTACATTAGGTTATATATTATCTTATATGTCTCAAATTATATATTATTTTATATCTATATATTATAGGTTATAATTTTTTTAAGAAACTATATATATATAAATTAATATAAAAAAAATCTTATTAATGAAAAGAAGAAGTAGCACATATATAATCAAATTATACTATAAAATATTAAAAATATAGATAAAGATATTAGTTTAATGGACATATTATATATATACATGTGTATGTATATACATATATATATATATACATGTAGGTTATATATTATCTTATATATCTAGTTTATAGGTTATATATTATCTTATATAATCTTATTAATGAAAAGAAGAAGTAGCACATATATAATCAAATTATATCATAAAATATTAAAAATATAGATAAAAATATTAGTTTAATGAAAATAATAATACAATTTTTTAATTTTTAATTTTAATAGTGTGAATTTAAATCTCTATAAAATAGTTAATTGATTTTTGTAAAATTTTCTTTAATAAAAATAACAATTTATTTATTTTAAAGAGATTTAATGAAATGATTTTTATAAAACAAAAAATAAAAAATCATTTTTAAAAATGTTTATTTTTTATCCCAATAACACACAAAACTTTTTTAATCAACACAATTTTTTATAAATTTATAAAGTTAAATATTTTACAAATTAACTTTACAAAATTAAATTTTATTTTATTTTTATTTACAAATTAACTTTACAAAATTTTATTTTATTTTATTTTTTATTTAAATATTAATTTTGATTGATTGAAAATTAAATTATTAATAACTAATTAACTAAAAAGATTAACTAAAAAGAGGTAAAGTCATTACAATGGCAACTACTAATAATAATAAACTCCTTGATATTTTGCTTCTCCGTATAAAAGGCCTGAACACGTTTTTAAATCTTTATAACCGTTCGTATCACTATGATTTTAAAAAATCCGGAATGATGTAATATTTAAGGATACTGACATTTGGTGCATGTAAACTATGATCTTATCCGCAAATCTGCAGTAAAAGGACATCGACATTAACCAGTCTTTAAAACAGGTAGGGGCTTTACACGCTTGGATTTTAGAGTACAGCAGCCATTTTAGCCTCTGTACTTCTTTCTGCAGAAAAAATTAATTGATTTCATGGCATGTTTACATGCATTTAGTGCATCGGCTATGCTGCATAAAAGGATTCGGGTTTATGTCATACACATTATTTGTCGTCAACTCCCTCTGGCTTTTATTGTTTGCTCGGCTTCTGTAGTCTCTTCTGCTTTATCTCTCCGTCCAAACGGGTGCTGCTTTGGTAAATTGTTTCAGTTGAAACGATTATATGTTTGAAAATTTTCTTGAAGGTAAATGAACGATGATTGGAGATTCGCAAACAATATTTTAAATTGTTTTTTAAAATGAAGGATGGAGAGTTTTGGAAAATGTAGAAATTGAAATTTGTTTTTACTGTTGCAATTGTGACAGATGATTTTCTTGATTACTGCTGAGAGAAAAAATTAGAGGCGCGGCAATTTTGATACAATATTGCTTTGCCTTTTCTAGTTTGGAGTTTTCTGTGCAGATTTCTGAAGCTGTAAGTTAATCAAACTGTACCTGCACTTTAAATAGTGTAATTAAGTTATTGTTTACATAATTGTAGGAATTTGTTTGCAGGCAGCATTATAGCATAATTTAGTGATTTTAGTCTGAATTCTATCTCTGGTTTTTACTATTGTTAGAAAAGTTAGCATTCTTTTAGTTTGAATGTATGATTTTAAGAAATTGCAATGATTCTTGCGTGCATAAAACTACCAATCTTGTGCTTGTCTTGATTCATGGGCATTCTTGCGATGTTGTCTTGACCATGTTAAACGAGTTTATGTTTGCATGATAAATAGAATTCAATTTGAGGAACTCTGTTGATAGGTCATTTGACACAACAGAGTAAGGAGTATAAACCCTCTCATTTTAGCACTTTGTTTCCAAGAAATCAGAGTACAAGTTTTCAGACACTCTCATTGAGTTCTATACAAGACGCTATACAAATCAAAATACACGATAATTAATTAGAGAAATTAAAATTAATTAGTCTATGAATTCAATAGGTTCACTCATTACAACCATCTCAAAATTCCCAAGCTTCTATACCCTGTCCCCGACTTGCGGCCAGAGGCTTCGTTGTAAAGACCAAGGTGGGTTGCCTTGGGCTCTTTTACCCCAAATGCGTTCCTAGGATTTTTAAACTGAGGAAAATCTGGGATATTAAAGGAAATACCGAAACTGTGGTGGAAGATTGGGGAAAATTCATGGCCATTGCGAGTGAAGAGCCCTTGGTAACAGTCTGAGAAGAGACGACCATTAAAGACAAAGACAACCTTTAAGGCCTCGGTAAATCCTCTGTTAACATTTAGGTGACATTTGAGTTTCCCGGAGGTGTTATTTGCCCATTAGTCTTAGGTAATTTACTTTCAGCCTAAGATATTTCAGCCTTGGATGCACTTTCTCGTGATTTATTCTCACCCCATGACCCAACGAGCTCCGTCCTGCTTATGACTTATTCATCACTTTGTGCATTTTCTACATATTGGCTCTGTTATAGGTTCATGTACATAACTCATACTTATTTTGTGCCTCTAGGGAATCTGGGATCCCAAAATCAGTGAATCTTTCCATGAGGCTCCTATCTCATGAATTAAGCTCCTACAAAGTTATATGCTTGAATTTGAGGCCTTTAGCTTACATTGATGGAAAGGTTAAAAATGTGTGTTATGCCAAGACAATATATTCCAATTGCTTTTTCCTTCTAACACACTATCTATATTATATACCATTGTCACAGTGACGACAAACCGCTAGAATGACCAGTCTATCTGGCATTTGAAAGTTTTCAACAATGCTCCTTCTACCCTGATTAGAGTACCTTGTGGATAAAGGAATCAACTTCCTATCTCCTTGATAGCATCCATCCTTTATAATGAAGTTCTAGACATTTTAGTATCATGGATATGCTTATAAACAATCAGGTGGAAATTGACACAGATACAAAGTGCATAAAACTCAACGTTGCTTGTGCTTACAGAGTTATCTAAACAGGCATTCTTAGGTTCTCCGAATTGTGGAGTTTCGGTGGGTAAACAAATCTCATCAAATGCCATTGAACAATAAATACGGTCAATCCAGTATGACCACATGTAAAAACCCCTAGGGAAATTCGGCAGTATTCTCTCAGTATCGCAAGTAACAAAGGGGCCCAGGTAACATTGACATGTACTGTGTTTGCGTCCCCGAATGATCTGTTAACTAATATTATGACGTCCTTGATAGAAGTGAATAATCTGACTACATACACATTAATATGCTTTCTTTTCCAGGATTTTGATTCTTATGCTCAATATTCAAGACATGAATTTCCAATCTTTTTACCAGTTCATCGTTGCCTTTGAATTGAGGGTATGGAAGTCTCAACGTTTGACGAAGTGCAATCCTAGAATATCAAATTAAACAAGTCCATGAATGAGATTGAATAACATGTACGAATCTCGTAAAACTGGAGAAATTGGACGTGGAGGAGCAGAAGAGACCTAATTTACGAAAAGCTTTGAGAAAGAAATGAACAAGATTACGGCATATGTCATAATTATAGTACCCTGTGAAATGTGGAAAAAACAACAGAATAGTTGGCCTAATGGTGGAGAACTTGTACTCTTGAAAGAGAGGTCACAAGTTCAAATCCTGCAGGGGGTAAGGTATGTACACCTCGTATTGTGGAGCACGAGTTAGGTGCCTCCCTCAATATTGGGAGTACGAGGAGTCCCATATTGCTGTAGGCCGTCTGTAGACCCAAAAACAGATTGCCGGGTATCGTGGACTATAAAATAATATTATTATTTTTATTTTTAATAGCAAAATCAAAAGTTCTCAGATAAGAGAATCTTCGAGATAATGACACCTGTAACAATATCAGGATCTGTGGGAGTATTTACCAAAGGTGACAATCCAAAACCAAGAAAACCCTCAGGAAGGCGAAATATTGAGACAGACACATGGAACATCCCAGTGAACTCAAAGAAAGCTAGGAAAAGGATAATTTAATAAGCAGTTGGGGGTCCCGAGTATAAAAGTAACAGGAGTTTGAGTGCATAGAAAAGTCATGGAAACTAGGATTCTCTACTGGTATGGATTACCGAAGAGGGAATTATCAAGCTTTAAGCTCGACGTATTAGGGAAATTATCAAGTTTTAAGATCGACATATTTTAAGATACTTTCTAAATAATAATAAATTAATAAGCTTTTCAGCTTGCATAACTTTTTTTTATAAACAATTATAAACTTTCCAGCTTGTAAAGTTAATTTTTTCTGAATAATAATAAGCTTTTCAGCTTGCATAAGTTCATTTTTTCTCAATAATAAAAAACTTTTCAGCTTGCATAAGTTTATTTTTTCTAAATAATAAAAAACTTTTCAGATTGCATAACTTTGTTTTTGAATGGTATTCTCATCATTTAGGTTAGAGGCATGTAAAGGAAAATAATTTTTGGGTGAATAAGTGTTGGGTAATTATATGTTTAGTTTTTTTAAATTTAATGATTTTTTAGTTGTAATTGAATTACATAGATATATCGTTGTCTTTTTTTGAACAAGTTGATTACAACACGATGAGAAATTGTATATCTAAATCAGATTTTTCTTTTGACTTAGCTGTCATGAATAGAGAGATCTAGTCTGTCAAAGTTACGTAGAGGTTGAACCTCAACCAATGAGGCCTCTAGAAGTTTGAACCTTAATAGATAGTTTAGTTAAGAAACATACGATCATCCTCACTAATTATTCTCAACCAATTAAATTACAATCCTTAAACAATTTAGCAAAAAAATTAAAACAAAATATCTTTAAATTTGACAATCAGAATTTTGATTGTAGTAAAATATTTGACTCTAAATCTGACTACTTGTTAAAATATTTGAATGACCATTAATTGTTTTTCCAAGTTAATAAGGGGTTTAGTAGGTAGAACAATATTGTAGGAATAAAACAGAATATAAATGATCCAATTCCTAAGAGGGTAAGGGATGGAAGAAAATTTCTTTTATAAGTTCTAAATTTCAATTTTATTATATTTGTTGAGTTTGACAAGGATCCATTTATGTGAAGTGTATTTACCAATATTCTAAAGTCACCAAAATCCCTTTCTAAACATCAGGGCTTTGCACTCAGCAAGACTTGATCACTGGTGGGCTCATTCTGAACCTTTCAACTTCACCAATAGACCAAGGATCCATTGACTATGAGATTACGAATATATATTTCATAGCAGCTTTCTTATAAACAAGGGCTATAATGTAGCCTCAGTCCCCGCTAAAGAGTGCAAAGGTGGATTGCACTTGCACGATGTAGATGAGTAGGAGGGGGGGTTGTACGTGAATAGTTGCAGATGGATGTACGACTAAAAAGTGTGTGGTTTGTTACTGTCACATATTTGTCAAAACGCTTTAAAAGTGCTAAGATGTAAAAGCATTATGCTATGCACACACAATAAACAAATTCCCTTTATTTCCTTCAATTTTGTTGCAGCAATTCAATTAGACATTTCAGTTTCCAACGTATTTAACCTAATGACACGTTGATAACCTCCTTTGCTAAAAGAGCACTTTACCCAACCTTGAAAATAGCTAACATTAACGGTGCATATGAACTGATCATTTTGACACGATACTTGAAAGTACAAATAGATTTATCACCCAACCTTGAAAATATCTAACATTAACGGTGCATATGAACTGATCATTTTGACACGATACTTTAAAGTACAAGTAGATTTATCACAGCGCTAAGTTTTCAGCATGCAAAAAGTTAGTACTTGATGCTACAGGAATTTGCCAGAACAATTCTCTAACGATGGCCAATCCGTATGGACAAGTTTTGAGTTCAGATTACATTTTCCATGAAAACATTAGCAATAAAATAGAATAAACCAACCAATCCTTAGTAGGAAAAGTTACATCAGCTGAGTTCATCATGAGCTTCTATTAAAATATGATATGAACTGGAAATGTTCAACTCTATTCTGTCTGTTATAAGCCTGGACTTTGCCAAAATAGAATGGAACTCCTATTTGATCTACTTGAATACCCTTACTTTGTTTAGATCGAATATTGTTGCACTAGGTTTGTTTTCCAAGCATCGAACGACAAAGTGCATGTTGCCAATACATCACAACTTAAACTAATATGCCTCATCTCAATTATTTTGGAATTATATGGACCAGATGTGCACTTGACTGCAGGTACCTGTTTATTATGTGTTTATTCTTTCCTTGCATTCAGAATTCCCTGTTATGTATTTCTACAAGGTTTCTTGATTGGGTTTACATGGTTACAAACTTTGCACAACTTCTTGTCTCTAATTTGGAGCCAGAGCCTTACCCTCAAGCTAATGACCTATGCAAAGTGCGTCCACTCTAGGCAAAGTTACTTTGGCAACAAGCCGTTAGTCATTAGAGGAAGCCATTCAATTTTTGGCCATTTAAACCTCTCTAATGCCCCGATGATTAACTGTAATTTTGAGAACATTTTGGTTCCTTTTGGCATTCTAACCGTCAAGATAATCGTAGCAAATTTTGATTGCGGAAAACTTTTCCTTCGAGCATCTCGACCCTTACCGTCAAGTTTATGTCCTAAGTAAAAGATGTATTAGTTGGGCAATTTCTCTAGAAATAAGCAGTAGATTTTGTCGTTAGGGAAAATGAAACTGTGATAACCTTCTTGTTCCTCTTGGCATTATGTCAGTCATTATTATGGAAGCAAATCATTTGTTCCAAGGTACATGTCTATTTCTGACGTATATGTTACTTTGTTTATTAGTGGGTGGGCCTAAATGTGGTACATAACCTTTTCTTTTGAAATAGTAGTCTAAGGGAAGAAATCCTGCACATGTTTTGCCTTCAATTCACGGTGAATAAAAATAATTTTCATACTCAGATTACGTTTGTTATTAGATATAATCCTCACGGATCTGCATTTTGACTATAAAATTACAAACTTCCTAGTAATGTTCAACCACTTATTTTACCTTGCGTATTTATCTCACTAATTGCTGACCACCGGGTTTGTAATACTTGAGAAAATGCATTTAGGTGATGTTAGTAACAGTTTCCACGCAGCTTAATATGTATCTGTAGCATTCAATGGTTAATTGCTTTGTAAGCCAAAGCATGTGATCGAGTCAGTTGCATTACATGGTATGTACTATTTGAACTTTGAAGTATCTTTCCTTCCAAGAACACTGCAGGGACGTACTGCTTAGTTTATTCAGATTACTACCCTGAGTTAAATGCAACAAGTATTTTGAAGTTTTTTTTCTCATGCACGATATATTCTTTTTGAAATCAAGTGCCGTGTTTCTGACTTGACTGAATCACGAGATGCATATATATGTGCAACACATAAATAGATTTTGATCATTATTTGCTGACAAATGTTTGGACTCCATGGTAGTCCAAGCTGTAACTACCTATTCCTCCTCCCATTATTATTATTATTATTATTATTGTTATTATTATTCAGTGTATGTATTGCGCGAATACTTCATCATGTATATACCTACAACGAACATGAAAAGGTGATTTTGAAGACATTATATTTAAGACAATTTAAAATACAAAATAGATTTTAAGCCCAATATTGAAACACCTTCATAATTTTTATTTTGCAATAAATGTAGCTTTTGTTAGAATTATTAGCTTAACTTTGTTCATACAAAGTAGAAACATGCTCTATCCATGCAAAGTACATCTTTGAAATCCTATTAAGCAAGAGAGACAAATTGAACATGCACCCTAACAACCTCAATCCCACCCGCTCCTCCTACATAGTTTGTTCTAATGGATATCATTATATTGTCTGATAGAGGTATTATTGGTAAAATCAATGAGTGTTTCTCAATATGTTTTGTTAGCGAGTCTAAACCTCAATAGTAATCAGTTAAAGCAGATTTATAGATGAGTCTTCCCAACATCAAGTGTAGGCATTCCATCCTTGTCTGAATTATAGGTCCAAGATGTTAATGCATGTGAAACTAAATTATGTCAAATAGAAGCAAATTATGTTGCTTTAGCGGCATTAGGAATAATAATTTAGAATTTCAAGCTTCTTCACTAGTAGAACAATCTAGGTTACTTGAAAGAGATGGCCTATCACAAACTATAAAGACAAAACAAATAATTGACATTTTATGAGCCTACATGAGTCAAGATAAATGACATAACCAAGATTTCCAATGTTTTTGGAGGAACATCATACATGCTTTATTGGTGAGAATGTGATCATCATGCTAGTAATATGACCAATGTGTAGGGGAAAAAATTTATTTTTCTGTTTGTGTTTTCTATTCTAATATCCTTGGGGTTTTGTGATGGCTAGGTAAGGAGAGACTACGACAAATGTTGTATTTGTCAATCTTCTACTTGCTTATAGCTGAAGTAGATACTTCATACAATTATGCTCTTTAATATACATATTAGAATAGTTAAAAGATAGGCTAAAAATATTTTTAAGGTAGACGATATACTTTAAAGGCATCTTCTATGTTGTTTTGTCCTTGTAATGTGATTCCCACATGCACTTTGAATTTGTTGTTTCTTGTATAATGTTTCATGTGATGTGTTTACATGATTGCCTTTAGGCTTTGAATTTTTTACTAATGTTTTGGAGGGAAAATAATCTTATGTGATCCCTAGGCAATCACATAAAGGAAAAAGGTTATACTACTTGAAATCAAGGAAAAGAGAAATAAAGGAATAAGTGTATTGATGCATTTTTCCTTTTTATAATAGGAATACGATAGACTAACATTTTAAGAATAAGATCAAGAAGTTACTACTAGAATATTTTAGCAAATATATAGCCAATTTAATTCAAATAAATCTTAAATTAAATTTTGACCAATATTATAGTACACTTTACAATTAAGAGAATCAATATTACGAAGAAAATAATCATATTGTGTAGTCCATCGCCTAAAAAGTAAGGGAGAAAAATTGTGGGTCTAGTAGTAAAGTAGAGAAAAGCTCTAGATCCTATGGTATGATAGTAGAGCCTAAATTTGATAGTTGACCTTGCTTGTTAAGCAATTTTTTATATATAGGCAATTTCATCAACACGTCAACCTTAGATTGCTTGCTCTATTTTATAGGGCCTAAGTTTAGTAGTCGTGTAGTCATATTTAGGCATTTATATTGCAAAATATAATCAAAACGTTAGAAAGATTTTATCACATTGAAGGAGAGATTTTAAATAAACTGTCAAATCTGTCAAATATATAAATAGCATAACTCTATATAATTTTTCAACAAATTTGATAGTTTGTTGGAAATCTCTCCTTTCATGTGATATAATCTTTTTTAAAATTTTGATTGTATTTTGCAACAGAATTGTCTAAATTTAGGTTGACATGTTCATGAAGGTGCTACATAACCAACTCTTGATTCTTAACCATTAGCTATTGGGTATTTAGTGTCACACACATTATGATGGTGTTATTTTAGGATATATTTTTTCCATTGAAGAGTCACAACCATAGATGGCAGGGTTTTGCATGTTTACTCATCAATAAACAAACATTACGCTAAACTTTTAGTACTTTACAGCTGACTCAAGTGAGTTCTCTTAGTTTTTTATCCATATCAATTAGTCATAAAGGAAGTTGAATAAGATTGACTTGATTTGGTATATATTGTTACTATTGAGAGGTCACACCAAAAAGCAAGAAAAAGAGTGGCCAAAAGAGGGAACAAAATTATCTTGTGCCATCTAAATCTCATCATGACTTTTTTTTTTATATGCAATGATATAAATTTTAGAGAGCCAAAAATTATAGGCCAAACTTAAATCTGTAGAACAAATTCCTCCCCTTAATCACAATGTAGTCCTTAGAAATACTAAGCTAAAAAATTCCCCCCTAATTAATCTTGTTGAGGTGTACGTTGTGTAAGGATTTCTTTATTAGTAGGTTTTAATCTCTTCTTATTGCAAATCTTTGTTATTTTATCTTATTTTTTGTTTAATGGAAGTATCTCTTTATTGTGGATAGTATTGTCCCACAACAATAATGGTCCCATTTAAATTTGTATGTCAATAACATTGTCTTCTTGTTCTTATGTTGCTTGTTTTCACATCCCAAGTCTTTGCTCATCTCTCTAGATAAGACTTTTTTTTCAAGAATATGCCAAAAAACACAATTAGCTTTTGTTGAAAATATTATGTCAATTATTATATGTTGTGGAATATAGATGTGACAATGGGCTATTTATATCTTCATATGCATTTATATAACATATTTTTTTCTCTATCAATTTAATATAGGTTTTCATTTGTGTACCCTTTTTCTTCCTCTAAAGAGAATATTTTTAAAAATTATAAAAAATATAACAAATAGAGACTAAAGAATTTAGGGAAAATAATGAACAATTGTATTATTGAATGTGAGTCAATATACACTAGGATGTGGTTATCAACTTAATTCACCATGCAATCACTTAACAATTCTTTTTTACTAAATTATTTTCTCAATAATACAAGTTAAGAAGTGTTGAAAAAATTTGAACTTCACTATTATGAATGATTTGGTAAAAATGTTGGCATGTTTATTTTGAGTTGATTAATGTTAAAGTTGAGTATTTTGTTGTTGAACATGTTATTAAATATAGTGGCATTGAACCTCAATGTGTTTTGTGTGCTCATAAAATACTAATTTCTAAACAAGTTTAAACAACATCTTGATTGTCACAAAATAAAATTGTAGGTTGCATCTTAGGTATGCCTATTCATATCAAAATGTTGTTTAACCAATCACTTTATAGGTAACTCCACTTGAGGCACAAAATTCTACTGCTTTAGAAAAGTGATCAACTATGTTTTGCTTCTTCCCCCCATAATATCAATCCATATCTCAAAATGAATACAAATCTAGAAGTAGATTTTCTATCATGCAAATATTCTACATAGTTTGTGTCTTGTGTATTTGCTCAAGACAAGTTTATCATTTTGCTCATTTTACAAACCATATTTCACTATACCATGAACATATAGTATCACTTACTTTGCTACTTTCTAGTGACATACCTTGGGTTCCTACATGAAATTCAAAAGATAATTGACAAGTATAATTGATATCTAGGTTGGTCTAGGTTAGGTAAATGAGACCCCCAATAAATTAGTGATAAAGAGTTGCATTCACCTAAGTTGGAAAATCATTCCTTGATAGATGCAAATTCATCTCCATAGGTTTTGACACATGATTGCATTGCAAGTTTTTTTAAACAATGTTTTAGCAAACTTCATTTGAGTTACAAATATAAGATTTTTCTTTTGGCACACTTCAAATTCAAGATAGCAATACAAAAGCTCATTTTTTTTTAGGTCAAATGATTGTTTGAGACCATTACGTGTTACTTCAATCATCCTTTGAGAAATTTTATTAATGATAAATTCATTGAAATAATCAAAATCACAATCTCTCCTCATGTTTTTGATGTAGAGATTTGGATCATATGCATTCCTAGCAAATCCATGACTTGGGATATATGCTTGTCAATTTTGATGTAGTAGACTTTGGGAACTTGTTATAGAGAGTAGATAGAATTCACAAGTTTGAACACTTTTTGCTTTTGACCAAGTTTAGTGTATGCTTCTGGTTGAGTCATATAAACCTTTACTTTGAGATTGCCTACCAATAAAGTACTCTTAACATCCATTTTATGACCTTGCAACCAAATCAAGCTACCTTTTTTAAAAATATTATGATGGTCTTGATCTTTGGAGTGGGGCCAAAAGTGACCTCATAGTTGAAATGATTTCCTTTGGTGCATAATTTTTTGCCACAAGTTAGGCTTTGGTCTTGTCAATGTCTCCTACTTTCTATTTTATCGTGAACACTCAATTCACATGCAATAGCTCTCTTCCTTGGTAGATCACAAGTTCCTAAATAGTATTTTTCATCAATCCTTGGTATTATGCACATCCATGACATCTTCTAAAGATTGATTCACAAGCGTACACCACTATCATTGGTTTTGAGCTTTGAGTCATTGTCCACATTGGAGCCAAAATTATTTTTTCATGAGCCTTGCTACGAGTCTTTGGTTGTATAGTAAACATCAAAATTTACATTTGACTTCTCATACTTCATGTTTGATCTAATACTTCCAAGGAATTTTGTGCACAACATACAAGAATGAGGATGGAGGTTAATCTTTTTGAAACAAATTTACACCATCGTTTCCTTTATTTTCAATGTTCTCAATTTCATTTTCTTAATTGTCAAATATTTTTCGTGCTTGTTCAAACTAGTAGATTAGATGGCAAGGTAGGTGTGTTATAACCACTCTCCTCATTAAAGAGATCACTTGAATGTGTGGTTTCATTGTGGTTGAATTCAATGAGATATTGTTGAACCTTGTACTTTAATAGATAGTCTTGGTCAATTTAGGTGAGGTTCAAAGGTTGTATGCAAAAGAGTAGTTTGGGGTTCTTGTTAGAGGTTCTTCTACTTTATTTAAAAGATAGTGTATCTACACTCTAATCTAAGTGATTAGTCTCAAGAATAAAACAAATGCTTATATTGAATTGAAAATATTTTAACTGTGGGATGGAAATGCTTATGTTGAATATAAAAGATTAACTCTATAATAAAATGGCTTATGTTGAATATAAAAGATTAATCATGGATCAAAATTGTTTATTTACTGAATATAAAATACTAACTATAGAATGAAAGGTAGGAAATAAAATGTAACAAATGAGATTTCAATCTTCTTTTCTTATTTTTTTGTATTTTCTTATTAGATTTAAAAATACAAGGACTTCACATGCACAAACAATAATGACTAGTATGATGTACTTGCATGCAATATAATATAAAAACAATATTATTTGTTCAAACATAATCATGCAAGAAAATTTAATATTTCATCTATAACATTAGAGGTTCTTCCTCTTGAGTTGAGTTGCCAATTTTGTAGAGATGGGAACACTTCAAATCATTACATTTGACTTATCACTTATTAGGAATAGAAGCTAGAACTATTTATATAGAATTTTAGATAACCATACATGCCACATGAATAAAATTGAACTACATTGTATTTCTTTTAACTTAGAAATGATAAAATTTCTTAATATCATCTTTGCATGATATTAATGATATATAAAGAGAAAAATGACCAATTTAATACTTAATTGATTATCATTACCATCAGATCATATAATATATTGGTGCACTGTGTAGAGCTCCCCTATGTTCAATCAAAACATACATACAACTTAATGGACTAACAAATCCTTTATTAAGCAATTCATTATTCTAGAGGTGCTTCAATTAAATTATCAACCAAATAATCGTAATCTTGAGATGATGTTGACATTGTACATGTGCACAATGTCTTTCTTTAAATCTTAACTCAGAGATCCATGGAAATTATTGTATTCCTCTTTACTGCAGCTCGAACATACAAAACTTAAGAACAAAGTATTTGATTGACAATACTTGTATTCAAATTTACTTCACACAGAATATCTAGCTAGCTTGGTCTCTCACAAGATTAGACATATATACAACATCCTTGAGAGTTCCATTATTTCTAAGTTGAAAACAAACTATAAGCAACCACCAACTCTCCCAAAAATATAAGAAGAGGACTAGGTCTTATTTCAACAGTAAATAAAAGCTAGTGGACATAAGAGTGTAAGAATCTTATAAGGACTCTACATCAATTAATAAGATGGTTATAACTAAAGACATGCCTAATAGGGAAAAAATTATTGCAAGCCTCTAACCACTGTTAGTACAAGTCTCTTTTTTCCTCCACAATTCAATAATAACATAAAGCAAAAAGATGGAGTGATCCATGAATAAATAATGTTCACACTCTTTGACCATCGCTTGCATCAACTTCTGAAAAATGCATGTATTGTAATTGATCACCTCCTTTGACTACGACGGATCGACATCCTTTTACTATGGGTTGAAAATCCTTTTGGTGCCGATTGCTATATCCTTTACTACAAGGGTAGGGTTAGTTTATTCCAAAGGCATCTTTCATCATTAATAACTATAATTAATCATAAAACTCCATTAAATTCTATAGACAATTCAAGAATTTACACAACCATTTATCAATATAATATATTATCTTCAATGCTTTAAATACTAAAAATATATGAAAGGTATGTGAATGTCTTTGAAACTTATCAAAAATAAGATGGAAAGTATGAAACTAAAGCAAGGAAAATAGGACATTTCTAAGGCTCATCACATTGAATTATGCACACATTGTTCAAGTTTAACGAGAGTCTTAATTGGATATGAACACATGAGCTTCTTAAAAAATCAATACAGTTTTTGGTCTTAAAACATAAAAGAAGGGGAATATCTTCAATTATGAATCCTAATAGGAGAGTCCATCATGAAATGAGGTTATATTTAAAATTAATAACTAGAGAGTTGCTAGTTCTTGTTGGTCCTAATGCCATGCAATAAAGATGTGGTGTGACTGATTGATATTGTTTAGTGTACTTTTATTTTAAAACGTTAAATGAGAATGTGATATCATTTATATTGGAGTTATGACCTTTGGAGTTCCCAACCCTACCCCCTTTTGTATCTTAGAGCCTCCAAGAGTTGCCAAAAAGTCTTGCTCAATCAAAACACATCTTTTTCACAATAATTATTAAGCCAAATTTATGCAATTTATTTCACTTCAAGTAATAATGATTTTTTAAGCAAACAATAATTCAACATGAATCATGTGATGGAAAAAAAAGGTACATTATCTAGGCAATTAAATAGGTCAAATTTAGCCTCATCAAAATCCATGAGCCAACAACTTTTTAACTTCTAGTTACATTTCAAGGACTTGTAATCTAAATTCTTCCTTTGCATCTTAGGGATGTGCGAAGAAAACTATATGCCTAAACATTTTGAGATGTGAGATGGAGGTTTTTTATTGGTACATGCATGTGTTTAATAGTGAACCCGACATCCTTAGCAAATCTTCTTTTAATTTTGCAAACAACAAAAACATTTCATAAAACTCAAAATTCTTCTGGTGAGATAGTAAGGAGTCCTAGAAACCTAAACATGTGACATTCAAAACATCCTAGTAGTCCTCTTAGAAATGGGTCAAGTTTCACAATGGAGCACTATTCTATAGGCTTAACCCCTAATTATTTTCCATCATATCTTGGTTTTGATCCTTATATACCAGTTGGTTCTCCTCCTTCTGTTGATCATAATGTTGCTCTTAGGGTTCCATTTGAGTACATTCAAAATCTAGAAAACTTAAAATATTTACAAATCATGTTATCAAATGATTCCTATACTCAAAGGATACCTCTTGTCAAGAATTCAAGAAACCTGTTAATTTCAGATCACAAAGGCCTTGAGTTTTTTTAGAACATTGGTACACATTGTTGAATGCCATGCGCCCTCTTATTCATCCATTCTAGGAAACATAGGAGACTCATAGTCTAACATCACTAGCACATAATTATCAATGTCGATGCTAGAAGATTCTATTCACATGGTGATTGCCTCACTTGTCAGAAAAATTGTGCCTTTTGGTGGTTTTTCTACTAGATGTTCCTTTGATACTACTATCAGTCTGTTTGGTACTTATCAACCCTTGCTTGGTGTTTCATTGGAAAAGAATATCTTAGGTCTAATAGATAGATCACTAAAATCAACCTTTTCCAAGAACAATAATGTGGTAATCAAGATCAACAAGGATATGAGATTGATTTACAACCTAAAATGTGACTCAACCAACCTTGGATCTAGATTCTTTTGTGTTTGTGTTGGAGGTGGTGGGGTTGATGGATTGAAAATTTGATGCAATAATGTAACTAGGTAAACTTATGAAAGTGCAACACTCTAAGATGAATTATGACAAACTGAAAACACAGACAAATTTAAGTTGTAGAAAAGCAGAAGGAAGACATAAATGCACTTGGAGTTTGAATTTGAGCCAAATTTGGGTGGTCTAGGGTGCAAGGACACCCTAGACTGAGGACTTGGATCTTGAAACTTCTTTCACAAGCCTAAGGTCCCTAGTTTGTAGATTCTTCCTTCTAGGTTTGGTTGTTGAATCTTCTGGAACAATAGAGATCATAAATCAGTAGATTTAAGTCTGAGTATATATGTATCTTGATACATATAAGCTCGATTTGGCATTTACAAAAACAACTGTTATCTACGGTGAAAGAGCTAATTAGTGTTCCTATATGCGACATCCATAGAACAGAATAAATTGCTACAAGGCTAGAGTGGCACATCCATAAATGCATGGACGCATGTATACGCAATTGCATTTAGGGATACGTAGAAGCTTAGATGAATACATGCATACATGAATATGTGCATATGTGAATATAGACATAGAGGCATATATACATGTAAATATGCATATATGCAGCGAAAGCAACAAATGGATTTCTCTATACAGGAATGTACTTTATACATTAGAATGCGTGATGGAAAAGTGACTATAAAGTACAATGCATAAAAGCAGTGTCGAGACTTGGTTGCATTAACAGCATAAAATGAAAAAAGCCAGAGGAAAATAACTATTTATTGCCTCAAGTAACTTGTTTATGTGTCTGGAGTGTGCAACCATAACAACTTCTACTCAGTCACCATAAACTCTTGAAAACATAACAAACAGAGAGCAAATATTGGAAAAGCTAGAAACGATAGAATGCAAAAGGAAACATTTAAACTATATAGTTTGAATGGCATTATGCATAGAGGGGTAATAATTATTGAACATATATGTCGGATGTACATAGAGAACCACTGTGTTCGTAGGTGCAAAAACAAAATTAGAGTTTTAGATGTCCATATTCGAGAAGACTTTAACATAGTAACCTATAAAAGTGTCTAAATGTATAATAGCAATAGAGTATTTTAAAATCAAAGATGTCTTTAACATGTCAAAACCAGTGAAATGTCTTGGAGCATGGAAAGGTGAAAAAGTTAAAGTCTGAACAAAGTAAATCTGTACTCCTGTATTCCTACTTTCCTGTAAAGCCAAGAAAATGCTACGTATTAGAAACATAGTTTGTATGGATGGTGATTTGAGGTGTTGGTTCACAAGAGAAAAAGTTTACATATGAATGACTTTTTTACCTTCTGGTGATGTTTCCTGTCTATTTGTCAATGCAAATGGCTTCAACAATGGCATTGTTTTGGTCAAGGCTAAAATGTCCTTCAACGCTAAAGTCTCGTAGGATGAATATCACTACTGACTTGTCCTTGATATAGTCTTCATAGCTGAGGTTTTGCAGTGTGGGCAATAGATGGTGCATGGTGACCTGGTCAATTGAAGACTGAATTGTTTGATTGTCATAAGTTGTAATGATAGTTTTAAGTTGCAAACAGAATGTATAATTGACTTGTTGGTTGCACTGTTTGCAGTGAGCAGTTTTTTCTTGGAGTGTGCCATAAGCAGTGAATTTGCATTTGCATTTTGGACAGCATGCATGAAATGGATTGGAAAATGCATTTGCTGCTTTTAGAGTACCAGAAACCTATAGAATATGGTTCAAAATTGTTAGAGGAGACAAAAAATACAGGTTTGGATGCGATAGTTTAAAAAAAAATGAATGTCGTTACCTTAAAAGTTGAATATAGTAGGTTGTTCAGTTTTTCCAAGCTTTTTTTGTCATTCAAGTTACAGATGAATGTTGACCAACATGTGTGAAATGTGTTCTTTTGATCTGTTTTTCTTACAACATTCTTGAAAAGCATTGCAGGTGTTTTATTTGTATGCAACTGGTCTTCGATTGCAAAGTATTGTTGCTCATATGTTGACCGTAATAGCACCTGTGATTCAATGAGAGAATTAAATTTTGTTACGGAAATTGTTATAAAGACCACTGTAGAACGAGAAAAGGTTGAAACTAAAAAAATAGGAAAAAGTTTTGTAGACCGAAATACTTGTGCTCTGTCTATGTCAGTGTGTCCATCTTTGATGTCAACTGCAAATTGGGTACCCATTTTCTTGGCACCAACTACTAGCGCAGCTATTGTGCCAGCTAGGTACTCATTTATAGTTGTTCGCAGTTGGCTGATAGTCGTACTTGGAATGAATTTGTACTCTTGATAGAGGCGTGGGATGTTTTCAATGGTACTTATGTCTGTTAAAATCAAAATGCAATCATAGTCACCTCTGTCATAATCTGTCCCAGGTGCAACTTGAAAATCTGAGATTGAGATAGCTGACCCCGGGACTATTTTAGGCTCATGTTTATACACAAGGTTTACACTAACATTTAACGTGATTGTCATTTCTGCTTTCTGATCTGTTAAATCAGCACGCAACATTTCACGTGTTTTGTTGGCCTTATCCAATGTTGCTTTGTAGACAACAAGCACATAACCTTGGAAGGTGTCTCCAGCTCTTTTTGCATTTAGCTGTTCGATTGAAACAATCTTAGGTTTCTTGACTCTTGTCCTACAAGGAACAAGGATAATGTCAATTGAATGCTAATTTAATATTAGCGAGCTGGGAAAATGGCGGTACAATGAAGAACCAAGCACTTTACCATTGTGCTGACTCTTCCTGTGCAATTTGCACTTGTTTTGCCTGTCTTTTTGATACATCTTTTGGTGTCCTGCAAAGAATTGGAACAATGTTATTTGAATATTTGTGATTTGGGTGAATGAGTATGAAGGAATAATACTATGAGTGCTTTACCGTTGTGCTGATTCTTCTTGTGTGGTTTGTATTTGCTTTGACTGTCTTTTAGTTTCATCCATAGATCTCCTGCAAATAATGGATATAGCATTGGAAAAGGCATTGCAAATCATAAAAGTGATATAAGGCTATAAGTTCTATAAAGTTGAATTTGTCTATTGGGCAACATGCAATTTTAGGAAAATTGGATTGTGATCAGTCCAATATGCTTTTGATTTATAGATAGAGCATATATTTTTAGTCGTGTTGGACCAAATGTGGTCAATGACTGACTTGCCCATGCTGTGTTGTTGGTTCAACATAAATTGTATATTGTTTTGCTGCATATAACTGTGAAGTATTTTTTTGCTTCTGCTTTCTGAAAACATGTCCACATTAATATCGCCTAAAATGTACATGTTTTCTGAATTTGTGGATGCAATAATTATTTGCAAGATTGTGATTACTTCGTCTATGGCAGTTGCAGGTCTTGCATAAATATTACAAACATTGAGTTCATTGTTAGATAGCATTACTGTTGATGTGATGGCTTCAATATTTGACATTTCATGTTGTTTTGTTTTTGACAGGAATAAATATTTCCTGGTTAAAGTTGCTATGCCATGTATGTTATGTACAGAGAAGATATCAAAATACTGCAGCAAGATATTTAGCTCAAAGGGATGCATATGTGTTTCTTGGAGACACAAGATATCAGATTGCATTATGCCATAGTCATTGACAATGTCTTCTGCATGTGCTTTCAAGCTACGAGTGTTCAATGTACATAGGAGCATATGTGATTTGTTTTCTGAAGATGTGCTTTGGTTATCAAATTGCCATTGTGCACATGTCTGGAGACGAGACATTTCTATTTGTATTTTGTCTTTAACTTTGAAGTTTTTTTGTAGTTAAAGGTTGTAACAGAAATAATGATTCTACTGATTTTGTTCGTGATAGAGCTGTATAGGTTAGCCCATGCTGTCTAAGGCCTGTGGGATCAAAAGCCAAGGCCTCCATTGTTAATCCTTGGGATCGATGTATGGTTCGTGCACATGCTACTTGTATTGGGAATTGTTTTCTAATTGTAATTTTCTTGTTTGTTGTTATTTTCTGGATTGGCCTAGCAATGTGTTGTATAGGCACCCAATCTTTGTCAATGATAGTAGAATAGCATTGTGCTAGTTTTGTGTGTTGATGATGTCTGATTGATGGGTCATTAAATTTAATCCAGACAATATCAATTTTATTTTGTGTTGTATATGCTTTAAAAATTCCATCTGAACCGTTGACGAGGCCATATTGAACATTGTAATTGCCTGCATAAAGTTCAACAAGAATGTTTGGTTTCAAGCATATTTGTGATGGAAGTGTCATTGTGTGACTGTATACTCGTATTGCATTAAGGTCCTCCTCAAGTTCATCTATTGCATCTAGCACTATCATTTGGGTTGGAATGATTGATAGCATTTTGTTGTTATGTGCTTGAACATCAATTCTCCTATAGAAAAGGTGCGGAAGCAATGGATCAAATGGTACAGGACGAAATAAAATTTTGTTGAGATAGTCTATGTCATGAGTTGTCTAAATGCCTACTCGTAGTCTATTAAGGATTGAAATAAATATTTCATCTTTTTGTCTCATGGTAGTCACCAATGAATAGCATTTTATGTGGTCTTTCCAGAAACTATAAGGCATTAATTCAATTGGAGTAGGCCTATTTTCAAAAACCACAGAGTCAAGGATAGGTTGTGCCTGGTAAAGGTCACCACAAAATATTGTATCAAGGTTTCCAAAGTATGTTGTAGGCATTTGCATTATGTCTCGTAGTCTTCTATCAATATACCGTAGGAATGTTGAGCCAACTAATGATATCTCGTCTATAAGAAGTATGCGCAATTGATCATAGTGCTTTGACATAGTGTCAAGCACATTAGGGTTCAGTGGCAAGAATTCTGATGTATTAAAAGGTATGTGAAATGCTGAATGTAATGTGAATCCCCCTATGTTATATGCTGCTTTACCTATATATGCAGTTAATAAGCCCTTGGGTTTGTCTGGATTATTGTCAACATAATTGCTATAGATGCGAATGAGAGCTTGGTAGATGGGCTTTGCTGTAAAAGTCTTTCCTATTCTAGCTCTCCCAGTCAAAAACAAGTGCAATGGCTTTTATGGATTTTTCATCTTTTTTATGAGAACATCTTTAACAATTGCTTGTTCTTTATTTAACATTCGTCTTAATTTGTAGTATTCATTGTTATCTATAATCTGTGGGTGCTTTGTAATTTCAAATCCATTGGAATGCATGGTATTTGGGTTAGAACGACCTATGTTTGGAAGGTCTGTTTGTATGTCATATAGTTTTTTTTCTGGCGAAGCTTTGCTTGCATTGGTAGGTCAATGAGCTTTTCATCTTCAAGAGACTAAAGATCATTTATAGCTTTGTCAATGTCACCCCATGCAGAGTTTGTGTTGTGGATGAACTTTGCACTATTTGTTTGAATGGTTTGTCCATGGTACATGTATGCATGTTCCCAAGAGTTAAAGTTTTGTTTGAGTGTATGCTCATTAATGGTAAATGGAACATAGAGAACCAATTGCTCTCTACATGATTCTCTATATCAAAGTGTTTGTTGAAATTGATAAACCGTACCACATTTGGTTTGGCCTTTGGTTCAATTGTAGCACCGTATTTGTTGTATCTTGAAACAAATTCTGCAAGACATATGTCCACCATTGTTTCAGGACGTTTTAAATAGTAGTCTATAATAGATTTCGCAAGAATGTTTTCTGATTCGTCTGGCTCATTGCTCAATTGTTTAACAGATTTTAGTATAAATGTGCGATCATTGTCAGATCGTGTATCAATGAATATACATTTTCTTGAACTGTAATTTAATGGTAATGACAAAACAATATGTGCAGCTTGTTGTGATGACATTTGTTGCAAGTTAAGCATGGCATTTCCAAGTTTACTTACCATTCGTATTGCATCAATATTGTCTTGCTTGTGGTTTGTACGTATTCTTTTGAATGCATATGTCATTGACTTGTCTACTTTTGCAATATATGAGCTACAATACATTGCACCAGCATATGCATTGAGGACAAACTGTGCATCTGTATTAGCCTTCCAAAGATCTAGAATTTTCCTTGAAAAACTATTGTTCCATATTTGTGATGGTTTTCTTTGTAAAGAAAGCGTAGGCCTGTTTAATGTTGAGCTCAAAGCTTCAATGTATTCATTGTCAGTTAAGTTTATTTCTTTTAAGAACATTTGAAAAGTGAATGTTTCGTCATAGTTTGCTTTTTGGAGTTTTGAAAAGATGTCAATGGCATTTGCAGTTATCGCTTCAGTCTTTTGGAGTATTGATAAAAGTATAGTTGACTTTTGCATTGGTGGGAAAGGAAAATTGTATCTACAAAGTTGTTTTCTTGATCTCTTGCATTTCTTTGTATGATGATGTTTGTGTAGCATTGCCAAAGCAGGTTCCAAATTTTTGGTGTCGCAAGTAATATACTTATCAACAAAAGCTATGCTGTCCGTGTTATTATTTTCTGTGTAGATTGGTGCATTTTTAACCCATATGAGGAAATGATCATGTTCATTTCTTCGATTTTGGAACTCGGTGGCTAAGAAGTAATCAATGACATTTCCAAAGAAAGAGTCATCTGTAAGTATCAATTTTTTTATTGCATTTATTCTATGTTTATAGTAATGTGCACAAGTGATAGGATCTTTCTTGATTAGTTCAAATTTGTCAATGTGTGTTGGGTAGTTAGATTCTTGACGGTTTTGTGTTGATTGGTGTAGATGTGCAGCTCTTGTAATGTTAATTAGTGGATCCCAATTTTGCTCAGCACTAGTGAAAGTGATGAAAAATGTCGGTGGTCCTAGTTGTCGAATCATAGCAAATACATTTTTCTTAAGTTGTTGTGAATAGTCTAGAGAGATTCTTATTCTTTTGAAATCAACATATCCAATATCTGATTTAAGAATTTTTTCTAGATTTGGTTTGTGTTTAACGTCTTTTGCAAATAGCTTTCGCTCTTTTAACTGGCCTTTTCGGATTCTTATTGTCATTGTAGACAGTACTTGTTGTATTAGTACCTTAATAGCTTTGAAAAAAATGTTTGTTGAATGATATGCAAATTGTCTTTGTGACTGTAAGAGCTCCCAGCGTACTATTTTCATATGTAAAGTTTTTTACAATGTCATTATCACGTGGTTTGCCAAAGAATAAAGTTGGGAAATTCATTTCTTCAGCATACATGTCCATAAATATTCCAATTGGATACTTGTCCTCTGGGTGCATTTCAATAATCTTGTCTTCCATGTTATGGATACTTCTAGACTCAGTAAATCCATGTATCAATGTTTCTGATGGGTTTTCATTTTCCATTTCACTATCTGATTCTGTTTCACTTGTATTTTGTGGACTATTGTCTTCGTTTTCTTGAGTGCATTGGAGAACTTCTTGCCAATCTTGGTTTATGTGGACTTTGTGCATTTTGTATAATGGTCTCCTTGTTAATTGAGTCAAAGCTTGCATGATGACATTTGGGCGCACCATGCCTTTTTGAAATGCATTTTTGTAGTGTAAGCGCCTTTTCAACGAAACAACAATTGTTTGTGTGTTGTTAATTGATTGTGGTAATGCTCTTTGTACAATGTTCATGTCAACAGGAACATTTATAATAGAACCTGTTAGGCCTATTTGAGACCTTTTGAACCCTAGTTCCCAAATTTGTGCAAATGCAATTCTAAGTGAGGCAAGTTGGTGTAAGTGTTCTTTGGTTTGCTTGCACATCTAGCTAGGAAGACTTTTCCCTATCTTCATCCAAGAACCTGATAGCTTCTGGGTTCTTTTTAGGCTTAGGTCATTAACTAAGCCCTGTTCCAACTCCTCTCCAAGAGTTTCTCACCTTGTGCTTCACCTTGGAAGACTAACACCACTTTGAATTGGCAAACTCTTCCCAACACCTGAAGACTCTAAGTGCCAACATCACACAACACCTTGAACTGCTTGCAGGGGTATCCAAGATACAGAAAACATGCCATACACATCCATTTGGATTCATCTTGGATGGTCTCCAATCTTCTTTCTTACCGATTCCAAGATTTTGTCTAAATGAGGCCTAATTCCTTGTAGCCCTTGATAGTGACTTTTTTGACTTTCTTGCTCAAACTTTTCAAACAACTTGGAAAACAAACTTCACTTCCAGATACCCTTTTTGGTCCTTTAAAAGATTCACAGGGTTTCAGACCCCTGACTCCTCCGTACACAGGTTTCCTATAACCTAGGGCAAATAGGGCTAAAAGGCCTAATTACTAGGGTTTCCTTGATTTCTCATTCAAATCTATTTCAAATGGATTGGTAGAAACCTCAATCCTTCTAGCATACTAAGATATGGCTTTGCCCCACCTGGAACTGTACTTGTTCCGTACGGTACCTCTTTCCCCTGCCTAATCTCTTCAACTCTTCACTACCAAACCTCTAACCGGGTATTTGGAATTCGCCTAGGGTTTGGTTTTAAATGCAAATGCTTGACTCTTCATGACTCCTATTGCTAAGTATTTATAGATTATTGTCTCCCCTAACATATCCATCTAATCTCAAGAAGATCCCGTGGCTAAATTTTATGGGGGAGCCATAAAAAGACTGACTGGTCAGGACAGGACCAAAATAAACCCTTAGACCTAACTTAAGAATTCAACACACTAGATTAACTCAAAACAATTTGATTACAGAATGAAAAATGCTTAAGACTACTCTATGAACACAAATCTAATGTCAAATCAATACATCTAACTCATCTAATAACACTGTCACTCAAAAACATTCGGTATACACAGAAAATGCAGAGTTCTTCTATTCCAAAAACAACTTGATTACAACCACTCTCACATCTTGCATTCGAGCCACACCTTTCATAGATGTCATTTGCCATGTTTTTAGGGATGTTGGTCGATCCCACACTCCTATCTTTTATGGGATCCAAGATAACCGAGTTGCATGCAACATGACAAATGTTGCCATGACAACTTAATAACAACTTTTTGCAACTTCCCATTATGCCCTCTTCCAAACTCTTAGGACCTCTACCTCCTTGATTTCGAGCATCCAACTCCCTTAACTCCCTCATGGCATCCTCCTAACAACATTGATGTGTTTAGAACACATTTAAGACTCAAAATTCCAAATTAAGCTAAACAAAGCAAAACTAGCAATAATGACTAAACTTTGGTGAATCTTAGTCCTAATGACTAATTCACCTAACCACAACAATGACCTTCTAACCAAAACAAACACACTATTACCTTGACTTAGCTAAGGTCAAATACAAGCCAAAATGACAATTAACAAAATGGAGGTTAGCCTAGGTGCTCCTGCACCACAAGTCATTCTTCTAGCTGAGTTAAATTTTGCACATAGCACAATGGTCTATTAGTTCTTATTTTCTGTGGGGTAGCATACTTTGGAATAGTGGACTGTTTCAATGCAAAGTAGCATACATGGCATATGAAATCTGTGAATGGTAAGGAATATGATTGTAGTAGCTTACAGTATAGTTCTTTTTGTTTTTCTTTGAATATCCTGATGTCCTTGTTCAAACAGAGCACTTGGCAAATTGCACATGGGTATTTTGGTGTATCGTGTATTGCTGTTTTATAAATTTCTATTGGTGACAATGTTTTTTTTTTCTTTGGACTGGTAGGTATACTTTCTTTTTGTTTTTCTTTTCTAATCAAGTTCTTCAGGTGATTAAGTCTTATTGTTGATTTATGTTTAAAATTGTTTGCTGTGACAAATGGTATCAAATTCTTCTTGTTTTTTGGCAAAGCATGTGTCTTGTTCAAGTAAGTAATTTTGTATTGTGGACCATTTCTGATCAACTTTTTAAGTTGGAATAAGCTTGTTGAGCATTGGTGAGTTAGATTTTGGGCTTTGATTCTTAGAAGCGGCTCAAAATGTCCAGCCAGAGGGTTTGTATCATGGAACAGTATAGAGACTGATTCTGTATATCCAGAATCATTGAAATCTAAGTACTTTCTTGATGTTGTCAATGACCAGAGGCTTATTTGTATTCTCAACCATTTGGATATCCAGTGAATGCAGAACAATATCCAGAATCATTGAAATCTAAGTACTTTCTTGATGTTGTCAATGACCAGAGGCTTATTTGTATTCTCAACCATTTGGATATCCAGTGAATGCAGAACAAGTCACCCCACAATCCACATTCACTATGGTCTGTGCATGGTCTTGCAGACAATCGCATTTTGCAGAAGTATGTTTCTTGGTCATGTACTTTGTGCAATGTATATAAAGTATTAGGATTTAGTTCATTGTTATATGATTTAATTGCTTATTTGTCCTTATTTTGAAGGCAAGTTAGGAAATGATCTATAGCTCCATTTCGTAATTGAGTTGAGGTGTACTGATTGTTAAGTAGTACTTGAAGCGAGTCAAACAAACAATCGACAACATTGTATACAAATGTGCTTAATCTACAAAGGCCTTCAGCTCTAAGGACATTGTCAATGTTTGATATTCGAGAATACTTTGTGCACAGTTTTTTAATTTCATGTGAACCTACGGGCTGTTTTGAAGTTACGTTTTGTGTTTCAATTTTTAACAATGGTTCAAAGTGTCCACTTAAAGAATTCATGTCATGAAATAGTATGGGGAAGCTGGTCTGTAATCGAGGAGCTATTGAGCTGTAAGTACCCAACTAACTAACATTGTTCTTGACAGGGGCGTATTTACATGTCTTCTAACCATTTGTGGATATCGAGTGAATTCAGATCGTCACTGATCACTTCGGGTCTGGCGTTGCAATGGCCTGGAATGTCGCGTCTGTGGAAAATATGTTTTGGATCATGTACTTTATTACGAAATGTGTATATAGGGATATGCTCCCGAGTCCTAGTTCATGGTTGGCCTTGATTTTGGCTGCTTCTTTGTCCCCTACGCTTGTTTTTGAGGCAAGCTCAAAAAGTAATCTACTCCAGCTCCGTTTAAGTACGTTGGAATGTAAAGCGAATTCTTCGGACGAACCAGATTTACCAGCAGAGTCAAAACAAACTTTCAATCCTTAACAGGCTATACAAAATACTTAAAGCTCAAGCCCACTAGCTTCTTAAAAGCAAGGTAATCATTCAGGAAGCATCAAATTTCAAGATAATCCAGCGATCTATCAATTTCTTTGTTTCTTTTGTATCCTAATGTGTTTGAGAATAACAGATGTTATGTATGAATAGCATCAAATGCTATCATCTAGATTACAAAATCTATAGTTTTTTACATTGTCGCCTATGTGCTTTTACTCAATAGCATTCTATAGTATTAGCCATGTTGTTGAGCATCTTGGAAGATAATAATCTCTATATATGTTGGAAAATGGATCTTGAGTAGTAGCAGAAGCCTACGTGACATATTATACAGCAAACAATTTTTTAGAAGCACAAGGGAAAAATAGTATTAATTCTTCAACCTGACCTTGTCATCCACTGTCCCCCACCAGGATTGTATGTACTTATTTCTGTTACATTGACAAATTGGATAAATGAGTACAATGCATGATGTATACTTTCAATGCCACAAACACAAAACAATATTTTCAGGTAGCTTTGTTTACATGCAAGAAATGGTGGATAAGAATCTTTTTTGCTCACATTGTCAATCTCAGTCTATGGTCTTTAAATGTTTTGTGTAATTGGATTCCTTTGTTTCTATGTACTTCTAAGTGACTGATTTTCTCAAAGAGCAAATGATTTTAAAAGCTATTCACATAAACATGAATTAAGTGGCATGTAGAGAATAGTTTCATAAATCATTTATGTTTTAAAAAAATTAGGGAAATGCAAAGGCATTGATTGATCAAAGAAGATCTATGGCTTTTCTTATTTGTGGGAATAGCTTTAAAAATCATTTGAGTTTTAAAAATTTGAGGAAAATGCAAAGGCATAGGTTCATTGAGCAAAAGCAAAGGCATAGATCGATTAATGTAAAGAATTTAAACTAGAGGTGTAGGCACCTGCTTTGCATAAATGCAAAATGAAGTAAATTCTGAAGCAATGGATAGGATGTAATCCCCTTCTCAAAGGCTGAATGCTGGTGACCGTTGGCCTTTTTCAGGGGCGAAGGCTATTAGGAAGGTAAAATTAGGGTTTTCCTAATTTTGAGGAGGTCATTGTTGAGGTAAGTAGATTCAATGGTAGTTCTTTTGCCGGGTTTTACGAGAAGCAGCGATGGTATGTTCATCTGGCATTGAGCATTTTCTGGAATTTACTATTTTTAGTAAATTCTATTTTTAGTTCAACGATTAGGATCCGAGCAGTTGACTTCCTATGTCAGTTTGATCAGTTGACTTGGTCATTATTGGCTTCAGGGCACAATTGGAGAGATAAGTTGATATAATTAATTAAAAAGTCAAGTTTTAATATTATTTTCGGACATTGACCCCTTGGCCTAGTCTATTGACTTTATGTTGTTTTGAAAAATGGGCTTTTGAGGGTGGTGCCTCATTAAAGATTATTTTATATTTTACATTTTATCCAAAGTCAAAACAAGCTATAAAGGGGATGCAATTATTAAAGTATTGATTTTAATTATAAAGTCAATATTGAGCTTGAAGGAAATGGACGCCATCCTTGAAAGAGATTAGGGTTTTTGCCTTGAAGAGGAGATTAGGGTTTTGAGAAGTCAACGAGAAAGTTACAAAAGGAAGGCTTTGATCATCATTTGGTATCTTTTGTTGACTATACTGTTATGCTGCCGGATTGGCTCTGGGACTGCTTCGAGGAATGAAGGCCTCCTAGCTTGGGCATCACTTCGTGTTTGCAAGACAACATCTAGTGGTGATTCGATCATTTGTGAGTTTGCATTTGTATTTGTGCTTTGCATTCCGTTTGGTCTTGTTAAGTAAGTTTGCATTTTAGAGAATTTCTGTATTTGCTGTTTTAGCTACAGCAGATTGGGGTTTTTGTTTGTAATTCAAAAAATACAAAAATATTGTTTGTGGGTATTGTCTTATTCAATTTGTGTGGGATAGACGAACATATTCCTAGAGTTCTAGAATTTATTGTCAAGCCTTTTATTTTTAAAGAGAAATCGAACTTTTCAGCAGGCCGTACCATTTGAGGCTGTCTTGAAATTCGTGCAAGTTGTATTAAGGCATTTAGGGTCTGTTTTAGTGTTTGATCTTGGTCGCCCTTGTCATTAGAGTGCATTGCATTTTGTTTCACTTCATTCGGATCAGATTTAAGGAAATTACGAACAATTCTTTGAATTTGTAAGCTGCTGGTTATGTAACACAAAGTGCAGATCTGATACGACAGTTTATGAAATCTGCATCTTCCATTCTTGGTTGGTGTCAAGATTGCTTTATAACCTTTGCAGAGGATTCTTATTGTATGCACCATTGAAAGAACATCTTATATACTGATTTGCAGGCAATGTTATGTTGTAAACTGGCAGTAGTACTGACCAGTTGTTCTTTGAATATTGTTTACTTGCTGTTGTAATTCTCTAAGCTTCTTCAATAATTATTGTAATAGATTTACCTCCGCCCTATGGTAGCTACTTCCCATTCTGGATAGCAAGCACATTCTGGGTGTTGAGCAGTTTCATCTTTCAACATTATTTCTTTCTAGCATTGCTTTGTAATTCACTCCGTCATATGGTCGCCCCTCACTCCACATTGGATTGGGTAGCACATACTTGACGTTGAGTTCCTTTCTGCAATTAGAATAGAGGACCCTCTGACCAATGCTCACCATCATCGGTGCCATCCTGGTTAGAGTTACAGCTTAAGCAGTTTGTTTCAGATCCTCTGACCAATGCTCGCCATCATCGGCACCATTCTGGTTAGGGTTGCTTCTTGCACGTTTTGGTTTATCCATCTAACCTTAACGGGTGCACTGTTTGTAATGTTGTAATCGGATAATTTGTGAAAACCGAAAAAAAATTGGCTCGGAATATTTCAGTGGATGAGAAACTGCTGGAATGGCTTGGTGGACATGTATAGCCAGGCTGCTTTGTTTATTTGTTATAGACTTAAGTCACTTGTTAAGCATGACTATTACTTTGCGCAAATTGTTTTTCTATTCTACAAGTCTTTGTTCTAGGAGAGTTTACAGTGATTGAGCAGACTTTGTTATAGTTACAGTGTCCAGAACCAGAAACGAGTTACTTGAGGCAATTAATAGTTTCTTTCCTCAGTTTTCTCTTACTTTAGAAGTTTAAAGCACACAGTGAAATTGGCAATGTGAGCAAAAAAAAATTGTGGTTAATGTCATTTTGCATGTAAACAAGACCATGGAAAAATATTGCGTCATGTCTATGAGTAACGTAGTACATCATTCATTGTACTCATGTGCCATGTCAGCTTTTGAAATTAACTTTGTGGTCTTTTTTTGCAATACAGGAAGATTAAACATACGTTCACTTGCACAGTGCATAGCAACTTGCCACAGATATAAGTAGTCTTACAAACAAAATTGTCTTAAATGCATATAGGTTAAAACCAGTTGACATAAAACAAAGACTTATGACTTTATAGGCTATTTGAAACAGCAAACAGGGTTTAAAAATTGCATTCTAGCAGTTCATTCTATTCTATGGATATTGTATAGAGGAAGTATAACTAGTTAACACATAAGCAAAACTTGTTCTATTTTTCGAAGACAAATTACTATTACAATTGTGGAAAATGCATTTTCCTGTTTCTATATGTGCAAGCAGCTTTTTAAATCATTTGTGTTTAAAGAAATGAGGAATACAAGATGACAAAATGAAACATGAAAAAGAACTTTATGCAGTCATTATATTGAAGAATTTCAATTGCATTTCAAGAAAAGCAGAAAGACAATTTGGAAAGCTGACCTTGCAATCTGCTATTGAATGATCAAGTATACTTGCAACAATGTACAAATTCTGGCTGTTATTATAGGCACAAGTACAATTCTTTGCAGGACACCAAAAGATGTATCAAAAAGACAAGCAAAACAAGTGCAAATTGCACAGGAAGAGTCAGCACAACGGTAAAGTGCTTGGTTCTTCATTGTACCGCCATTTGCCCAGCTCGCTAATATTAAATTAGCATTCAATTGACATTATTCTTTTTCCTTATAGGACAAGAGTCAAGAAACCTAAGATTATTTCAATCGAACAACTAAATGCAAAAAGAGCTGGAGACACCTTCTAAGGTGATGTGCTTGTTGTCTACAAAGCAACATTGGATAAAGCCAACAAAACACGGGAAATGCTGCGTGCTGATTTAACAGATCAGAAAACAGAAATGACAATCACATTAAATGTTAGTGGAAACCTTGTGTATAAACATGAGCCTAAAATAGTCCCGGGGTCAGCTATCTCAATCTCAGATTTTCAAGTTGCACCTAAGACAGATTATGACAGACGTGACTGTGATTGCATTTTGATTTTAACAGACATAAGCACCACTGAAAACATCCCACGCCTCTGTCAAGAGTACAAATTCATTCCAAGTACGACTATCAGCCAACTGCTAACAACTATAAATGAGTACCCAGCTGGCACAATAGCTGCGCTAGTAGTTGGTGCCAAGAAAATGGGTACCCAATTTGCAGTTGACATCAAATATGGCCACACTGACATAGACAGAGCACAGGTATTTCGGTCTACAAAACTTTTTCCTATTTTTTTAGTTTCAACCTTTTCTCTTTCTACAGTGGTCTTTATAACAATTTCCGTAACAAAATCTAATTCTCTCATTGAATCACAGGTGCTATTACGGTCAACATATGAGCAACAATACTTTGCAATCGAAGACCAGTTGCATACAAATAACACCTGTAATGCTTTTCAAGAATGTTGTAAGAAAAATAGAGCAAAAGAACACGTTTCACACATGTCAGTCAACATTCATCTGTAACTTGAATGACAAAAGAAGCTTGGAAACACTGAACAGCCTACTACATTCAACTTTTAAGGTAACGACGTTCATTTTTTTTTAAACTATCGCATCCAAACCTGTATTTTTTGTCTCCTCTAACAATTTTGAACCATATTCTATAGGTTTCTGGTACTCTAAAAGCAACAAATGCATTTTTCAATCCATTTCATGCATGCTGTCCAAAATGCAAATGCAAATTCACTGCTTATGGCACACTCCAAGAAAAAACTGCTCACTACAAACAGTGCAACCAACAAGTCAATTATACATTCTGTTTGCAACTTAAAACTATCATTACAACTTATGACAATCAAACAATTCAGTCTTCAATTGACCAGGTCACCATGCACCATCTATTGCCCACATTGCAAAACCTCAGCTATAAAGACTATATCAAGGACAAGTCAGCAGTGATATTCATCCTACGAGACTTCAGCGCTGAAGGACATTTTAGCCTTGACCAAAACAATGCCATTGTTGAAGCTATTTGCATTGACAAATAGACAGGAAACATCACCAGAAGGTAAAAAAGTCATTCATATGTAAACTTTTTCTCTTGTGAACCAGCACCTCAAATCACCATCCATACAAACTATGTTTCTAATATGTAGCATTTTCTTGGCTTTACAGGAAACTAGGAATACAGGAGTACAGATTTACATTGTTCAGACTTTAACTTTTTCGCCTTTCCATGCTCCAAGACATTTCACTGGTTTTGACATGTTAAAGACATCTTTGGTTTTAAAATACTCTATTGCTATTATACATTTAGACACTTGTATAGGTTACTATGTTAAAGTCTTCTCGAATATGGACATCTGAAAATCTAATTTTGTTTTTGCACCTACGAACACAGTGGTTCTCTATGTACATCCGACATATATGTTCAATAATTATTACCCCTCTATGCATAATGCCATTCAAACTATATAGTTTAAATGTATCCTTTTGCATTCTGTCGTTTCTAGCTTTTCCAATATTTGCTCTCTGTTTGTTATGTTTTCGAGAGTTTATGGTGATTGAGTAGAAGTTGTTATGGTTGCACACTCTAGACACATAAACAAGTTACTTGAGGCAATAAATAGTTATTTTCCTCTGGCTTTTTTCATTTTATGCTGTTAATGCAACCAATTCTCGACACTGCTTTTATGCATTGTACTTGTTGTGACCTTTTCACACATCGCCCCATTCAAATGGGGACCCCCTAATTTTTGCTCCATTCTCGTCTTTTGGCTTGGGTTTTTTTTTTTTTCTCTCTCTCTGTCTCTTTTCTGATGTCTGCCTTTCGAGGATCGTGCCTGTCTTTGAGCTTAAACGTGAAATGTTGGCCGAGTCTGAAAATTAGGGTTTCATCTTTCCTGGTCAGTCCAAGGTTGAATAGGGTGAATAAATTGAAAATAGAGTTTAACATTGTTGTCAGTATGCTTCCAGCAGGCTCTCAGCAAGTTTTCATCAAATTCCGAATACTTACTATTTTTAGTAAGTGTGCAATTGCAGGCAATCTATCAGCATTTTAAGATTCCAAGGTCTGCTACTTGCATTCGAGACACCATTTTCCGCGTGCAAATTTGGTAAAGCAGGCAACTTTCTATTTTAAGCAGTCCGGCTTTGGGACAAATTTGAACCGTTATAAAGTTTTTCTTTACATGTTTGGATATTCATAAGGTTTTTACTGAGACCTTCCTAGCGATTATAGCATGTCTCTTGACGAGGCGCCAACTTTCGAGTTCAGCCTTGAGCTGTGGGTTATGTCGAGGTTTTCTTTATGTCGGCCTTATTCTTTATAGGTTTTAGAGCCACACATTGATAGCGACATGCAAATGGAGATAATCCTCGATGAGAACTTACTATTTTAGCAGTGTGTCGAAGAGTCGCTTCCGGCACTTCAAAATCATGGAAGCTGATGTGATACATGAAGCGAATAATAGAATCATTTGATATACGCCGAACAAATTAGAGTTTCCGACTTAGGTGAAAGGGGTAAAAGTCAAAAATTTCAAAAACCGGTGTAAACCACCGCGTCGACATCTTTAGGCTCGCTGTGGTAAATGTGAAGTCGAATAGAGCACTTACATTTCATAGTAAGTCGTTTTGAAGCGGTAAATAGCAAATCAGTTGTATCTGTAGATGCAGTGATAAGATCGCGTGGTGAGGAGCACCTCATTCAAATTTCAAGACAATCGGAGCAGTGGAGCTATCAGAAGCAAGCAGTTGCTATTTATAGTAAATCACCTTCAAAAATGGGCTAAAAATAGCAGGCCGACTAAAAATAGCAGTGTCAATAGGGTAACTGGGTCGTGAGGATGCAGTGTTTCAAATTTCAAATCGTTCTGAGCTTCAGAGATGCAAAAATCAGAGGGCTTACTATAAATAGCAGGGCATGGATAAATTGGCGAAAACGAGAAAATGGCTTCATCCTGCAGCGACCTGAAAATGCGCCCAACTCAAGGTGAAAGCATAAAAAATTCTAAGTCTGAGACTTCGTCCATCTCCTAGGCCAAAATGCGCCCATGCTTGGAAAGTCAAAGAAAGTCAACACTTTTCATCCTCCTGCCTAGCTCAAATGCGCCCAAGGGAAACTGATAGAAGTTAAAATTTTTCTAAGGCAAGGATTTCGTTCTCCTCACCCCTCCAAATGCGCCCATCCTTCAAGCTGAGTAAAATGCGCCCATGAAGCACAAAGTCAAAAGGGTCAATGCTTTTCATCCTGCTGCTAGGCCAAAATGCGCCCACCTTGAGAGAGTTGATAACAAAAATTCTCTAAGTGTTGAATATCCTCCTCACCCCTCCAAATGTGCCCATCCTCCTCCTAGGTGAAAATGCGCCCAAAATGAAAGAAGTCAACAAGTCAACGAGTTTCATCCTTCACCTACATGGAAATGTGCCCAAATGAGGTCAAGTAGAGACAAAAACGGGAAGTTGAAGAGTCATCCTCTTGCCTAGCTCAAATGCGTCCAAGTTGAAGGTGGTAAAAGTGAATGCAAGGTGGTGAATGAGGTAAAAGGTGAGTAAAATACTCCAAGGCGTGGTCAAGACAAGGTAAATTCCAGGGGTGGCAATATTCCTCTTCAAGTGCTATATGCGCCCAAGGTGGTAAGTGTTAGAAAATACTCCAAGGCATGTGAAGTGAAAACAAAGTGCTAGGCGTGATTTTAATTTTCTTCAAGTGTGCTATGCGCCTAGGGTGGTGAAATGAAATATAAGATGATGTGATTTTTTCCCAAGGCGTTGGAGCTTCAAGTGAATATATTTTCCAAGTGTGAAATAAAATGTGAAGTGAAACAAATTGCTAGGCGTTGGAATTACAAAATCATAAATTTTTCCTAAGGCATTGAAGATGTTGGAAGTTAAAATGATGTGCTTGCAGAAAGATTTTTGAAGTAAAGTTGATGATTTTCTCACAGGCAAAGATGAGTTAGACTGAATAAAAATTCCAAGGCAAAATTTCTCTAAGGCAAAATTTTCAAGATGATTTAAAATTTTTCTAAGGCAAAGTATTTTCTTCCCTAGAAAACACGCCTAGAACTCAAGGTGATGAATTTTCTTCTTAAAGCACGAGCAGGTCTTCCAGTGGTGAAGTCAGAAGATGATGACAATGCAAGATGATTCAAATTTCTCAAGTCAGAGCAACAGGATGTTCACAGAGATGAATAATGGATTTAAATTGATGGAATAATATTTTTCTAAGGTTTAAAAATTTAAAAATTTAAATGAACCCGTTCGTTGGATACCCATGGATTCGACGCGTTCTGGAGAAAATTTTCTTCTGGGTGTTGAACATTTGTGATGATAGATGGATTTCTATGACTTCGGCACTTCGCCAACGCTTTTTGGTTGAAGAATTTAATCAGTGCTCAAATTGTGAAATTTCCTAAGGAAAATTTTAAAATCTTCTAAGGCAAATTTGAATAAAACGACTTTTGAAAGGAAAATGATTCAAACGATGAATTCGAAATAAGTTGCCTAGATGATTTTAATCCAGTTCTTCACAAATGAATTTTCCAGAGCTGAAGAGAAGTAAAATTCGAATTCAAGTGACAGAGCTCCGGCTGGTGAATTAAAAGGATGAATTTAAATTAAATTTTTCGAAAGTAAATTTAAAAAGATGCCAGTCAAAGTTGAACTTCTAGAAGAACAAGATTCCTGACATCGAGAGACAAGTGTCAGAAATACCAGAGAGGGAAAATTCAAATTCTTGAAGTGGAGTAGTGGAAATTTAATGTACTGGCTATAATTGGCTCCTAGAATTCGATTTTTGGCTATAAAATTGAGAAGTTTCTCACTTGTTTTTCACAGCTGGAGAAGTACGAATTTGCTTTGAAGATTGTTGCTAAGTATTGCTGAAGCTTGAGAAGTTTGAAATTTTGCTGAGGACTAGAGAGTTTGCTGAGGTCTAAAATTTGTGAGTTGCTGGAACTAAGAAGGTGCGCACTTGCTGATTAAAGAGGTGCAAATTTGCTTGAGTTGTGGCTGAAGCTCGATTTGTTGCTCAAGATTGAAGTTGCCAGTGTAAGAGAAGAAATTTCGATTTGAAGATCATATTGCTGAAAAGGACGCCTTAAAGTAAGAAGTTTCAAGACTATATTGAAGTGCGCACTTGCTGAGTGCAAAGTACGAATTTACCAAGGTTCAAGTTGCTGATTGAAGTTGCTGAAGTTAAAGTTTACTTAGAAATCTTTTCTAAGTATTGCAGTTCGAAATCTGCTGAAGAGAAGAAGCTGAGTTTTGCGAATAAGAAAAATTATAGCTTCTCAAGTTCTTGAAGTCGACTGAAACCCCTACACAATGTCTTATTTATTTTATAAATTAATTTGCTGATGAATGCTTGTTGTGTTGCAGATGGCTGAGGCAAGGGCGACTGGCAAAGATAACAATGGTGCATCCAGGCAGGCGGTTATAAAGAAGCTGAGCAAAACATTTATGCCAGAGTCAAAGTTCATTTCGAAGTTGGGCAAGCTGACAGACACCAACTTGGGCTCCATCAACCTTGAGACTTTCAAGAACAGAATGCTGGGGATTGGTAGTCATCGACCTTCGACCACTTCGCACAACATTGTTCGAAGCGGATTATATGCAGTTGCTGGTTTTCCACTAGCCATTCAGAGTTCGGAGCTGATGATGGAGTACGCCAACTATTATGAGAAGGATCACAGATTGGTCATGTCACCAGATGGCCAAGTCTAGCCAACCTCACTCCTGCTGCCATTGGTGAAGCTTTCGGGATTCCGGTGCACAGGAATATGGTTTACAAGTCCAGAGAACGAGCTGAGTGAATGTACGCTTCCGCATTCGAGAGATGTATGGAGACAATCAACACTCACTGGATGAGTAATCCTAAGCCTTCTCGTACGAAGCTGCCGAAACAAATCATTGCTAATGACTTGAAGCAGGAGTATTGTGATCTCATTATGATGCTAAGCAGAGTTGGAGGTTGTCCACAGTCATTTATTTTTGAACCATGGATGTTTTATTACATCAACCTCATGCTGGAAGGGAAGGATTACGTCAACTGGGCTGTGATGATCAGTGACAATTTGCACAAGCAGTTCCTGAGCCTGAGAAGAACGAAGACGTTCTATATGAGCTCTTACATCATCTACATCCTGGCTCGTATGACGAAGTACAGAGGGATCTCTTACAAGGAACCTGTTGGTTGTGGCTCTCACCAATTCAAAATCCACGAGGCTTGTCCGCAATTACACCTGGCAAGTACCACTCATTACAAGCGTGTCAATGACGCTTTCACCATGCACATCACGAGATTGCTTCAGGAGAAGATGCATCACAGAATCTCGAGAGGGGCCCAAGAATTGATTGAAAGGTATGGGTGCTGGCTTATACAGTTTCTGAAGTTTTCTTACATTAGGCTGCAAGGTTTTTCATCGTACCCATATAGGCTGCCTAAGTACCCAACCGATAGAATTTTAATGCTAGAGATATCTAGGCAATTGGTTGCCTACGATAAAATTCAAAAGAAGAAGAAGAAGGGAGGTGTTGACTTCCCAATTGTCATGGGCAATTCGGATGAAATGTGTCCTTCACTTCAGGCAGCTAGAGAAGCTGAAAATGAGCTTCAGTTCTTTCATTTTTCCTATCACACCAGCAGACAACATTATGATCCACATAGCAATATCAGATGGATACTGTCAAAGGAGTTTAAACACAAGGCAAATATTGAGGACTATTGGGCTGATGCATCAGACGAGATTGAAGTCAGGAAAAGAATGTTCTCTCGATTGCCAATTACTCTGATCAGGGATTGTGAAGTTGTTCTGGTTCCAGACCAGGTGAATGAGGATATGGACGTTGTCCATCCTGATTATGCAGCAGTGAGAGATACTCCGCTTCCGCTCCCAGATTGGTCAGAACCAAAGGTGGCTGACTTGGACACACTTTCTATTCCGGTCTTGACATTCACTAGAGCATGGGTTGACAGGCGGGTGAGCAGATTGAAGAGTAGGTCGATTGCTTTGACTTACAATTTGATGGGAGGTCACAGGACACCCACCACCGGCAGGAAGAAACAGATCACACGAGGTCCAGAGTCCAGAAGGAAAGAGCCAGTTCGGCAGGAGCCTATTCGGCCAAAGCCTCCACGAGTTGTAGTTCAGTCACCCACGCCATTGGAGACACGTTCTCCAAGTATACAGGAGGTTTCTTTATTTGCTGATCAGAGGAATGCATTGAATCAGGTGCAGGCGGTACAGGATAATAATCAGCCACCACGGAGGGAGTTGGTTGGCCAGAGTGTCAACGCACCTAGTAGGATTGATCAGCAGGATGATGAGGGGACTACTATTGACCCTTAGTTTCAGCAAGAGCTAGAGGCGGCTATGGAGGATGACGATGATATAGTTTCAGGAGACACTCAGCCACTTGAGGACGATGAGCCTCACCAGAATGATAGAGGTCGAACAAGTTCGAGAAGTAGAGGCACAGGAGCAGCAGCCCTTTGATATTCAGTATACAGTACCTGATTGGCTCAGGGATAGGATGAGAAGAAGCCCTAGTGAGGAGATTGATCCAGCAGTTGAAATGGAAGAGTTCTTGAACAGGATCAATGCACCTCCACAGAAGAAGAGAGCACGAAAATTTTCGAAGATATCAACAAATGAGGATGGCTCTCGCACCCTTCACGTTGCCGTGCCACAGGTTGATTGTGACTGAGATGAAGCAGTGCCAGAGAATTACGTGGTCACAACTTTGGAGTTGGGACGCCCCACTGGTGCACAGATCGTAGAGGAGTGTGATAACTCCTATCTTGCCCTCAAGGACAGATTATTCAGGAAGGAAAGTACAAGAAGTTGAAACGAGAGCATAATGCTCTAATTGGATGTGCAGCAGTTGTCTCGTTCTCGTGGGCAGGAAATTCTAGTGATAGAGCCTCCAGCAGAGATACCTAGAGAGTCAATCAGTGGCTTGATGGAATTAGGGAAGATGGCATAGGAGGCAGACAAGTGGGTCACAGGAGTTCGTGCTGAGACATAAAAGTTTATGGAGGACCTTGCTTTTGCTTTTCAGCAGGCTTCTAGTATTTTGGCACGGATGGAGGCAGTTGATCAGGCTTGGGGTGATGCTTCTATTTATCAGAGTAAAGTAATTCCGCATCTCGAGGCATTGAGGCATGTCCCTTTGCGGTTGTTGATTGATGGAGGGGTCATTCAGGAGAATGACAGGTGTGATTTCTCTAGATGGTATTCTTCAGCAATCACGGGACGTGGTTTCTTCGACGCAGCACAGGCAGATTCAACCAGGGTACAGAAGGCAATGGCCAATATCATTGATGGAGTTTAGAATACTTTCAAGGCCATATTTGCTGGGCGGTTGAATCCAGATGAGGTAAATGTTGATAATTTGAGGGGTAGGCTGGTGCCTTTCTTTTCTGAGGTGAGGACCTTCGTACAAGATGATTTCGAGAATACTTCTACTTTCTCCGCCTTGATCCAGAGCACGCAGGATTCCTTGGTTGCTTGGAGAAAATCTTGTACAAGGCATGAACATTCAGTCATAGTGTTAGAGTTCCAGCTTGATTGCATTCTGCCCATTTCAGTTCAGGAGGTTGAGGCTGTACTTGGCAGATTTGTTGAGTTTGCAGCTAGAGAGAAGGAGAACGGGAATGCACTACTGAACGAGGATCTTCTAGAAGACTGATTACGGGCATTAATTGCCTCTTCTATTTTGGGAGTGAGTGGGAATCTTTGATTCATTTAATGTACCACTCCCCATTCTAGTAGTTTTTAGGGTTAGGGCTGAGGTGGCTTAATCTTAGCCATTCTATTGATTGTAACCCTAGCCGTCTTTTGGACCGGGCTATCTATAAAAGGGGGAGTCCCCCTCATTTGTAAGACATTAGATTAGAATCAGAATTGAGCTAGAGATTGGAGACTAGAGAGTAGAGCAGAGTTAGCATTTTTGTTTGATAGCTTAGTGTGGAGAAGAAAGAAAGTTTTCCCTTTGAAAACTTTTGTGGAGATTGTTGTGTAACACTTTCATGATAATAGATCTTTTCATTGATGGTGGAATTCATCTTTGTCATGGATAGCTAGCAAGGTCTCTTCTTCATTTCGGATCCAAGTAGCATAGTTTTCTTTTTATCTTATGCAAGTAGTTTACTTTGATGTGTGGTGTTTTATTGAGGTAGCTTTATTTCATTCCATACCACTAGCGGCTTGTTGATGATAAGTTCGCCTTGTGTGGTCCACTGGAAATTGTCTTGAGTTTAACTTCGATTGTGATTTGTATACTTATATGCGTCGTCTTGATGGTATATGTATGCTAAATTGTAATTTGAACATCTTTTGCTATCCCTTTGAAGATTGTACTAATTTTGCTGAAGCTGTCCAACGTGAGGCTAGGTGAAATTCGGTTGAAGTCTGCCGAAATTGAGCTTCACATATCCTGCATTTAGAATAGAATATAAGTTTCTTAGGCCTTACACTCATTTACTTTCCGCACATTTCTGGTTAGCTTTAGGAAAACATACCTTATTGCCAAATCGTATGCACAAAATCCCCTTCAAAGCACATATCTGCTGTTAACTGCAAGAACCTTGAACAATTGTGTAAGTCCCCTCGTAAGAAAACAACAATTCACATCAAACCAACTGAGGGTGTTCCAAGTATTTCGGAACCTTGGAGTTGAAAGCATGAACTCACTCGCAATCTTAGCATGCTGAATACTTTGTTCAAGAAAGGATAGAGTATCTGTTGGGAGACTTTATTCTGTGTTGGTGTGGTCTCAAAAACCACGTCAACAGTACTTTATAGTCACTTTTCCATCACGCATTCTAATGTATAAAGTACATTCCTGTATAGAGAAATCCATTTGTTGCTTTCGTTGCATATATGCATATTTACATGTATATATGCCTCTATGTCCATATGCACATATGCACATATTCATGTATGCATGTATTCATCTAAGCTTCTACGTATCCCTGTATGCAATTGCGTATACATGCGTCCATGCATTTATGGATGTGCCACTTTAGCCTTGTAGCAATTTATTCTATTCTATGGATGTCGCATATAGGAACACTAATTAGCTCTTTCACCGTAGATAACAGTTGTTTTCATAAATGCCAAATCGAGCCTATATGTATCAAGATACATATATACTCAGACTTAAAACTACTGATTTATGATCTCTATTGTTCCATTTTCGTAGACATGTTACTATTGCAATCAAATGTGTAAAGCATTCATGTCCAAAGAAATTAGAAACAGGAGTGGCAATATGTTACACAACCTTGTGTTATGCCTTTATAGCAGTTTTTTCATTGCATTTCAAGAAAAGTAGAAACTAAAATTTTATTCATATTATTTCATCTATGGCATTTACAGCTTTTGCAATAATTATTATAGGCATAGAGTTCAGTGTTGAATAGTTCTATTGTTCATGTCAAATTGCATTATTTGACAAAGTTAACATGCAAAAACCAAAGTGTCCATTATGAACACTTATTGCATTCCATGGGACCACATTTCTTTGAGGAGTTTTTTCGAACAATTCGCTTCCCTTGTGTATGCTTCCATATTTTGCATATGTGCCTATGAGAACATTAACTATAACAGTTCACAAAATTCCTTTATCCTTTATGCTTTCATCATAGCAAAAAAGCTCAAAGCAATTGCAGAGTTTAGGTTTAGAGAACACAGGCTTATAGAACACAAAAACAACACACAAAGTAATAGAGATGCATAGCAAGTGGCTTAACTCTATATTAAATGACCAAAGTACCTTGTCCACACGTGGCCACCAAGCCATTCCAACGCACTCACCTCCAGTCATATGCCATTTAATGCATTTAATTTGCATTCATGCATTGCACTCACATTTTCCTGATATTTTAATGCATTTAATCTGCATTCATGGATTACGTACCTCTAGCCGCCAACTTTTACACTATGCCTTTGCTTAAATTTATTTAATCAATTTATGCGTTCGCATTTTCCCGAATTTTTAAAACAAAAATGATTTATAAAGCTACTCGGACGAATAGAAAAATAGATAAATGCTAACTTTCCAATATTAAAAATAGCTCTCCAAATTCAAACTATACAAAAAAATAAGTAATATGTTATATGCTGAAATGTGATTGGCCGATGCTGTTGGTTAAAAGAATTCCTGGCAAATGCATAGGCAAATTAAAAATGGGTTCACAGGAAAGAGCTTTTGATTCTGAATCCATATGCATACTTTGATTAAAACTAGTGGCTGAAGGTACATAATTCATTGATACAAACTCAATGCATTGAATGGCATCTGACTAAAGGAGACGCTGTTTGGATTGCTAATTAGTCTTTGAATATATAACAAGGTTCAAGGAGAAAACTCTCATTATCGCACACGTTGACATAATTTTCGTTCCAAAGCTCTCTTTATGGGACCACTTTGCAGTAATAAAAAATATACAAACTTTACAGGGCTCACAAGCATGTACAACAGAATACAGCGTCCACAAAGCAGCTGCGATGCATTGCAACTGGCTTAAATCTATATTAAATGGCCAAAGCATGCTGGCCACCCATGGCCACCAAGCCATTCCAGCGCCTTCCCCACCAGCTAGATGCCATTTAATGCATTTGCTTCAATTATTTTGACCTCTCTATGTGTTTGCATTTTCTTGATATTTCAATGCATTTAATTTGCACTCATAGATTACGTACCTCTACTCGCCAGTTTTATAAACTATGCCTTTGCTTAAATTTATTTAATCAATCTATGCGATCGCATTTCACTGATTTTCTATAACAATAATGATTTATAAAGCTATTCTGATAAATAGAAACAGATAAATGCTAATTTTCCAATATAACAAAATTAAAAGTTATATCTTGACATACATTCATGCATATTGTCCATACATGCATATATGCATATATGCCTTCATCCATACTTGCATGTGTATATGAATACATCCTTCCATGTAACATATGCATTTGTATCTATATGCAAATATGCATGCATCCATGTATACATGTATTCATTTCTCCATTTGTCCATGTAGTTCTGTTTTTTGTGTATACATGTGTCTGTTGATGCATCCATACGTATATCTGTGAATAGCTCTACGTATTTCTCTCTCCATGCATTTATTGTTCTCTAACGCATTAGCATTTGCATTTTTTCAGTTTCATGATCTTCCATATTTATTGTTTTCATAGTATATGCATAACAACTTCCACTTTGTTTTCTGTTTTGACTCTTCTATCCTTAAATATCATTATATTTTTATATCTATTTTTCTCTTGTCGCATTTCGAGGAAGCTCAAGGATCTCAGCACCTTGTTCAGTACAAAGGAGAGTGAGAAATGGGACATGAGTCTTTTTTCTGTGTTTATATTGACACACTCAGCCCTATGATGATTTTAAAAAGCATAACCAATAACAAACTAGACATTCTTCCACCCTTTGTTGGAAGAAATAATCACTTCATACCCTATCGATTCCATTCATTTCCATTTCCACCCTTGCACATCCTTTCTTCTCAAATCAAATACATTTCAAAATCCATTTATATGCTTGCCTTGCATCATACCAATGTGTTGCATTCCTTTTTTCATTCAATCCAGCTCACTCATTCAAATTTTTATTTCTTGCATTTAATTTTAAGCATATAACTAAAAAATGATAAATTCATACCATTTACATTCCATTCATTCTCATATCCACTCTCGCATATCCTTGCCTCCCATATCAAATACTTTTCATAACTTATTCATACACCTTACTTGCATCTCATCATTCTCTCAATTGCCTCTCTTTGTTGCACTCACATAACTCATTCTTCTTTTTTACCCTCACATATCTTTATCTATCTATACCTCAAATATACCTTCATCCATCACAACAAAATTCACACCATACCAAACAAAGAAAAAGATGAAGAAAATATCAAGGTTATGCAATTAAACACTGAGGGCTTCGAAAATAACAATCATAACATAGAGTTGTATTCAAGAGTTCTTTTCAAAACGTCTTTTCTAAATCTTGTTTATTACAGATCCCTAAAAGCGCGTATGACAGTTTCTTAAAGCCTAAAATGTGTAATCAGATTTAACAAATATTTACATGTATCCATGCATTCAAATGCATCATTAGATATCCTTTATACACTTGTTCAAAAAACAATAATGTATATGTTTCAAATGCAAATTGTTTCTGACATTTCTAACTTTATGCACACAGGCATTTATAGATTCTTGTTTATGTACCAAATTACATGGACACATGTATACATCCATGCATGCATAAATGTTTACATGGATCCATATATTTATGCATTCCTTCGATATATGCATTGGTGATAAATAGTTCATTTTTCCTGTTTTCTTTCGTTTACTACTGCAAATGCAAGTTGAGTCTCATTGTGCTTTGACAAATTTGTATTTCTAATCGATTTTAGTGTTTTCCATTCAAATTTCTCGTTCAAATGTCAAGGATGCTTTTCACTCTTCTATGCATTGTGTGCACATGGATACATGTATACATGCATGCATGTATACATAGATGGCTCAAGCATTGTTACAAATGTTTAAGATTATTTGCATTTAATAATTCAAACAAAATAATAATACATTTTTGCTTCCTGAATAAGATCATAAAGGACGTTTGTTACTGCAAATGTATACATACACCCATGTAAAAATACAAGTATTCATTGGTATATCTATCAAAAAGTCCACGTATTTATTCTTTTCATAGTATATGCATAACAACTTTTGCTTTGTTTTCTCTTTTGACTCTTGTATCCTTAAATATCATTATATTTTTATATCTATTCTTCTCTTGTCGCATTTCGAGGAAGCTCAAGGATCTTGGTACTTTGTTTAGTACGAAGGAGAGTGAGAAATGGGACATCAGTCTTTCTTCTGTGTTTGTATTGAGACACTCAGCCCTATGATGATTTTAAAAAGCATAACCAATAACAAAATAGACATTCTTCCACCCTTACTTGGAAGAAATGATCACTTCATACCCTATCGAATCCACTCTTTTCCATTTCCACCCTTGCACATTGTTTCTTCTCAAATCAAATACATTTCAAAATCCATTTATATGCCTGCCTTGCATCACACCAATGTGTTGCATTCCTTTTTTCTTTCAATCCAACTCACTCATTCAAATTTTTATATCTTGCATTTAATTTTAAGCGTACAACTCAAAAATGATAAATTCATACCATTTACATTCCATTCATTCTCATATCCAGTCTCACATATCCTTGCCTCCCATATCAAATACTTTTCATAAGGCATTCATATACCTTACTTGCATCTCATCATTCTCTCAATTCCTTCTCTTTGTTGCCCTTACATAGCTCATTCTTCTTTACTACCCTTACATTACATATCTTTATCTATCTATAGCTCAAATATACCTTCATCCATCACAACAAAATTCACACCATACCAAAGAAAAAAATGAAGAAAATATCAAGGTTATGCAATTAAACACTGAGGGCTTTGAAAATAACTATCATAACATAGAGTTGTATTGATGTGTAGCGATTGTTAAGCAGTAGTTGTAATGAGTCAAACAAACAATCGCCAACATTGTATGCAAAAGTACTTAATTTGCAAAGCCCCTCGCTCTTAAGCGCGTAGTCAATGTTTGATATTTGGGGGCGCTTTATCAATTCACAGGTGTCAACGTCTATCATTTTCTTTGTTTCTTTTGTATCCTAATGTGTTTGAGAATAGCAGATGTTATGTATGAATAGTATCAAACGCTATCATCTAGATTACAAAATCTATAGTTTTTTCCTATGTCGCCTATGTGCTTTTACTCAATAGCATTCTATAGTATTAATCATGTTGTTGAGCATCTTGGAAGATAATAATCTCTATATATGTTGGAAAATGGATCTTGAGTAGTAGCAGAAGCCTACGTGACATATTATACAGCAAACAATTTTTTAGAAGCACAAGGGAAAAATAGTATTAATTCTTCAACCTGACCTTGTCATCCACTGTCCCCCACCAGGATTGTAAATACTTATTCCTGTTACATTGACAAATTGGATAAATGAGTACAATGCATGATGTATACTTTCAATGCCACAAACACAAAACAATATTTTCAGGTAGCTTTGTTTACATGCAAGAAATGGTGAATAAGAATCTTTTTTGCTCACATTGTCAATCTCAGTCTATGGTATTTAAATGTTTTGTGTAATTGGATTCCTTTGTTTCTATGTACTTCTAAGTGACTGATTTTCTGAAAGAGCAAATGATTTTAAAAGCTATTCACATAAACATGAATTAAGTGGCATGTAGAGAATAGTTTCATAAATCATTTCTGTTTTAAAAAAATCAGGGAAATGCAAAGGCATTGATTGATCAAAGAATATCTATGGCTTTTCTTATTTGTGGTAATAGCTTTAAAAATCATTTGAGTTTTAAAAATTTGAGGAAAATGCTAAGGCATAGGTTCATTGAGCAAAAGCGAAGGCATAGATCAATTAAATAATAAAAAAAAGAGATTAAAACTCAGAGGTGCAGGCACACAGTGCATAAATGCAAAGTAAATGCATTAAATAGCATGTGGGTGGATGAGAAACTACTGGAATGGCTTGGTGGACATGTATAGCTAGGTTGCTTTGTTCATTTGTTATAGACTTAAGTCACTTGTTAAGCATGACTATTACTTTGCGCAAATTTTTTTTCTATTCTACAAGTCTTTGTTCTAGGAGAGTTTATAGTGATTGAGCATACTTTGTTATAGTTACAGTGTCCAGAACCAGAAACGAGTTACTTGAGGCAATTACTAGTTTCTTTCCTCAGTTTTCTCTTACTTTAGAGGTTTAAAGCACACAGTGAAATTGGCAATGTGAGCAAAAAAAAATTGTGGTTAATGTCATTTTGCATGTAAACAAGACCATGGAAAAATATTGCGTCATGTCTATGAGTAACGTAGTACATCATTCATTGTACTCATGTGCCATGTCAACTTTTGAAATTAACTTTGTGGTCTTTTTTTGCAATACAGGAAGATTAAACATATGTTCACTTGCACAGTGCATAGCAACTTGCCACAGATATAAGTAGTCTTATGAACAAAATTGCCTTAAATGCATATAGGTAAAAACCAGTTGACATAAAACAAAGACTTATGACTTTATAGGCTATTTGAAACTGCAAACAGGGTTTAAAAATTGCATTCTAGCAGTTCATTCTATTCTATGGATATTGTATAGAGGAAGTATAACTAGTTAACACATAAGCAAAACTTGTTCTATTTTTCGAAGACAAATTACTATTGCAATTGTGGAAAATGCATTTTCCTATTTCTATATGTGCAAGCAGCCTTTTAAATCATTTGTGTTCAAAGAAATGAGGAATACAAGATGACAAAATGAAAACATGAAAAAGAACTTTATGCAGTCATTATATTGAAGAATTTCAATTGCATTTCAAGAAAAGCAGAAAGACAATTTGGAAAGCTGACCTTGCAATCTGCTATTGAATGATCAAGTATACTTGCAGCAATGTACAAATTCTGGCTGTTATTATAGGCACAAATAATTTTTCCTAGTACAATGACAAAATTGAGAAGTGAGCAAACTGTAAAAACATATACTATTTCATCTACAACCATGGGAAATCTTCCTAGAAGCGCATATTTGGAAAACTCTGCATTGTCTTTTTTTTTTTAAAAAGGAGAAGGTTAATATGCTAACCTCATGTTGTAATTTGTGCGTGATTGTTTAAATACAGTTGAAAGCACCGATCCCTGTTACAAGGACAATATAGACAAATGAGTACAGTGAGTGACATATACTATGTTATTCATAAAAACAAAACAGAATTCTTATGTAGATTCATTTCGACGAGAAAGAACCTAAGTAAGAACTTTTGTTTCTTATAATGCAAATTGCATTTTATAATTTTAAAATACTTATTGTTATTTGTGTACCCTATAATATAGAACATATTTTGCATATGCATGCATTAGTGTAAGTCTGTTATTGCAATGGTGGCATAAGCTCTTTAAGAGCAATCAATGGAATAGATGTCATATTTGCTTAAGCGTCTGAAGAAGTGTAAATAGGCCATGGCAACCTGTCAATACTAAGCCAAAAAACAACACAGACCTGTGCTAGCACTGTTAAGTTATGATAAAAACAATTTCTAGCTACTGTTTAATGCTAGACCAGCTATCACTTAATAGTGAAAGCCAGATAAATATTGATTTTCTAACTAAATGGGGTCATTTCATTTCCATTTGCATAAGTTTATTTTGTACCATTATGTAGCACTTACTATTACTTGTGCAATCAAGCCACATGCAAGTAGAATTCATAACTCATGGCATTTAGATACACTCAAGGAGAAATACAAACCAAGGTTGTTGGCATCCTGATAAGAAAGATGATGAGATACATCCAATTAATGTATGCCACAACATCTTATTTAATGAAGATGATTTGGATAAGGACGTTACAAATGAGAATCCTTATTGGTGTGTGAGTAATCCTCTTTTTCAAGACTTCTCAAGGAAATTGCATGCCAATACTATCAGTGAACAGGTGGAATTAGATTTATTAATTGACTTTGATTGATGGGTGAAATGTGCACAAGGATAGTTATAATTATTTCTTTGTTTTAATTATTATGTATGTAAATACTATTTAGCAGTTACCTAATTAATTAGATATGAAATGATAGAAGGGAAAAGAAGATTAATTAATTAAGATAATTTGATTCATTAATTGATGGCTTTGTGTCTTCATGCATATATGCATATTTATAGGATTTATTGCTATCATGTAAAGGCCACATAAATATTCATTCCCCAAGTCTATGGGGTCATTTGAATATGTGCATATTTTAAGGGATCTATTAATACATGGATATATGCATCCATGGATGCATGAATGCATATATATATGTATGTGTGTAATCATGTATGTATGTATACATGTATATATGTGTACATCCATGCATGTATGTATGCATCTGTGCATTGAAGCATGTGTGCAGCTATGTGTCTATGTATACATTTTATCCAGCAATCAATGTCAATTAATAAACTAGCGCTTGTACCTAAAGAATGTTCAAGGATTGTGCCAGTAGAAAACCATATGCATATATGAGAAAATTTCCTTCAATCTTCCTCCAATTCACTTTAGATCTGTAACCTGCACACTTAAAAGGAGGGGAAGGGTTGTATCATATAGAGGCTTGCATCAGTCAAACCTCGTTTTGGTATTTCTACCTCCACAAGGGCAAAATTGGTGATAAAATAGAGCTTATCCTTTTGAGGGATAGAGGATAATTGATAAACAAGTAATAAATTGACACTTCACTGCAACTCACCACTTAGATATGATCTCCTTGATGGATTGAAGTCATACTCATCACCTTCAAGGATTAAATGTTGTTTGACTTGATTTGATTTGAAGACCTACAAGTGTTAGTGCTCTCAAATGAAATACATGCAAAACATGAGCAAAACTCACATAAAACTTGACATGATGCTTGGATGACAAAATACTGCAATAATTCAAAAAATTATGTTGTTGATTGCTCTTGAATGCTTCTTGAAGTATAATAATTGCTAGTGAATTTCCTTATGATTGTCTGTTAATTAAATTTGTGAAAATACTATGTATTTATGTGCAGTTAATTTGATTTCCTGAAAAATTATATCTCGATAGCCAACAATTAAAATTAAAATCTCAAATAATAAATTGCCAAGGTAGTTTAGGGTGCCCTGCACCCTAGATTGGAATCCTTCTTTTTAGTGATCCAAAGTGTTAGGAGCAAAATTTTAAAACGGGAAATTACACATATTATTAGGAAATTAGGTGCATAATTAGGTCCAAGCACATAGGGGGAGAAAAACCTAGTGTGAAATTGTCAAGGGTGACAATTTATGATGTTACATTTAGCCCCCACTTTAGTGAGAGTATGAACTTTCGCTTCGACTCACACTAAAGTAAGAATATGTCAAAAGGGGTTCAATTATCCAAATATCGAAGAGATAGGATGGCGTTGAATCTAGGGGGAGCACGCAAGCCCCCATGATTCAAGATCCCATGGCAAGGGAACATAAGGATAAGGGAACACACATGTATGATGTGTATTGTAGCATGGAAAACATGAAGCATACACAACAAAGATACATAACATAACATAAAGACAACACAAAGATAACAAAAAAAATACAAATACACAATGCAAACAAGATGCAAAAAAGGGCGGGTATGACAATCATAGACTAGCAAGCTTTGGAAAAATCTTACTAGGAATCCTTACCTAAGGTTTTCATGACTTATAGGCTAACAAGGACTGATATTTTCTAGGTGAATCTTGAGCCAAGACAGCATGGGATAGGGAAGTCCGATATTCACTAGTTGAGCCTTCTAAAAGTTTAGCGAATGGGAAACACACAAGGGCTAGTGAGTGTTGGAAGAATGAAGAGTTTTTCATTGATGGTGTTGTTGGAAACATGAGCATGTGGGATAAGCTCAAGGTATACTGTTATGCATTGCATTGTTGTCATTGATGTCAACATTGTATCTTGCTTTGGAGATCATGGTGTAGATCATTTTGGTTGGCTCTAACATGTTTTAGGATGTTTGTATAAAGAAATTTTGCAAGAAGTTTTGATCCAATGAAGGCATCTATGATGAAAATGACTAAGTGTTATACTAGTGATTCTGTGTATAGGGGATCAAGTTTTTGGGTCTACATTGGTTCACTGTTAAATATTTTTCTCTGCGCTTCTAACATAATTTTGTTTGTTGATAGAAGAACTTAATTCCAAAATTTCAGCTTGTTTTGGTTTTTGGTTTTGAAGTTATGAGAAATAGAAATTCAGCTTGACAGTTAGAAGTGTTTTCCAGTTTTGTACATATGAATTGAAGAGTCCGCACTTCTTTACGGATTGGATTTTGACTTTGTGGGTTTGAGGAGATGTCCACAAATGTCAATAAATTTTATATTCCAGATGGCATATTGTTTTGAAGTTTGCATGTTCGAATATGGGTATGCAGTTGGAGAATTTTTGTATTAGATCTCTTGCGGTGCGGACCTAATAGGTTTGAAGGTATACAAAGCTCTTTTAAGTATTGCAAAGTTAAGTGGGAGTTATTATAGGTCTACGCCAACCTATTTCAAATTATTTTAAGATTTGAGTCTTGGTGCGAAGCATGTGTGAATAAATCTTGAGCCGAAAAAGTCCTATTTTGTATATTTTGAATGATACATCTGATTAGGCCAACCTAATTGATGTTATGGGTGAAGCAAATATATAAGCTAGACAATTTTTGGTGTTTTAATGAATGTCCTACATAAAAGTGATGCGAATGAAGCAAATTGAGTGAATACATTGTGAATCTAAGTTGTGAATGTTGAGCAGAATATTAGAGTGATACAAATGCAGAGGAAGGCAGAGTGTTAGATAAGAATCAGATGAAGTGTATAAAGTCAGTCTATTGAGCTTCATTGGAAGTGTATTTCATGCATATGATAGATGCAATTGTAACAGTTCAATCTAGGCTGTGAGCCACAAACTTTCTTCTATCTTTTTTCTTCTTTCAGTGGGTAGTGAGTCCACCTGTAGTGAACACTTATGTAATATACTATAACTAGTTATAATATATTGTGAGCTAATCCTCACTGTTGTTTTTTCCCATTTTGATTTTTCCATGCAAAAATCCTTGTGTTCATGTGTTATGTGATGTTGTTGGATGTTTAAATGTTTGAATGGTTTAAAAAAATATCGATTCAACCCCCTCTTAGTATTTTGGGTGTTCAATAATTGGCATTAGAGCTTGGTTCTTTGGAAGGAGCTTAACCGCTTCAGGAAGATCTTAAAGGTATTGGCTTTCAGTTGTTTTGTGGTTTGTTCTTGATGTCAAAATTTTTTGTAGTTTGTATCATTGATGTTAATGATGCTTTGGAATTCACATTGATTTCTCATATGAATGTTTTGCAGTTGATTTGTGGTTACATGTTATAGTTACAGGTCTTTGATTTAGTTTTTCACAGGTATATGGCATTATACAGGTTGATGGCACTTTATGACAGAAGTTTGGTTTCAGTATGAGCAGATCAAGGCATACAAGGCATATGTTTTATATCATCACAATAATGCATTAGTTGACTTGACATGGTTTGGTGTATAAGGTGGAATACTTTGATACAAGTCTCTTAGTGTTTGATCACATTGTCTCCAAGGTATGAAGAAAGTTTTCAAGCTCTTAGTGGTGATGATTATAGTTGACAAGTCTAAATTCATTTAGACTTTGTGCATAGACAATGGTAGTCAATACCGACTACATTGAGCTTATGAGATATATTTTGGTTACCTTATTATATATTGATTTGAAGGGCTCTAAAGAGGTTTTCAATTCCTAGCGCATGTTCTTTCAAAGTTACTTGGGTATTAGAGTTGCAAAACCATTATAAAAAATGGAGATCAATCCTTCGGGCCTATAAAGGTAAAAAGTATATGGTATAAAAGTTTTTGTTTCAAAGTTCTTTTCAAACATTTGTCAAAGGCTCTTGAATTAGGGCACGAGAGGTAGAGGCTCACATGGAAAACACCAGGGTTTGCAATGATGTTTGAATCATGCTGAATAATCATGAGGATCTCTTTGATACGAAAAAGCTCAGCCAGTGTGAGCAGTGATAGGAGTGAAAGGAGAACAGTTATTTCGGTCGGACCAACATAGAAATGATGGTGATATGGTCATTATTTCTAGGTGATATCTTTCATTTTTGTTGTTGTTGTTCCTACTTTTGCATAAACAGTTATACGATGTGAAAGGTCAATGTTTTTCGTTAAGCAAGAAAATAAAATCTGTTGGGATTACATGGCACGGGATTTTATATTTTCAAAACAGTGGAAATGTGGGTATTTTACTTTAACCCGTATGCGGGTATAGTTAAGGGAAATGAACTTTTGCTTTAGTGGTTAATGTCCCTTGTTTGGTTTTTTGGGGTTGTGGTTTCCATTCATCATGTGGGTAAAGTTTTTTTTTTCGACTTTGGGTAAATGGCAATGTCGGGTTTTCATAACAGTTTTTCATTCATTTATAGCATTGTATATGGGTAGTTTGCAACTGAAAGGTAGTTCAAAAACAACAGAATACGGTGACAAAAGAAGTTATGGATTTATCAGTTGTTTTGTTGACAGTTGGTAGAAGTCAGCATCATTTTTGGATGTTATAAGAACAGTGATTTGGCACTGTTCTGATTTGATGATTTTATTGTAATATCATATACTATGTAAGAGTTGTTTGAAAGGAAAATATGAGATTTCAGACTTATCTAGAAGTTGTATTGCATTGAAAATCTTTATAACAGTGAATCTTAGATTGTTGTATTCAAGGAAGATGTTGTCATTCTCATACAACATTCTTCAATGTGCTTAATGAAGATTTTCATAGTCTTCTATTGTAATTCTAGGGTTGCAAAATTGCACTTCTAGGGTTCTGATAGAATGCTATAATTTTTTGCCTTGTAAAGGGGTTGGTGCTCCTAGAGTTGGTGCTCTAAATCAGTGAGGGGTTGGTGCTCCTTGGAGTGGGTGCTCTTGAACTTTGTAGAGTTGGTGCTCTATTTGAATAAAGTGATATATTTTTCGAGTGGTTTTTATTCCCCAAGAGGGTTTTCCACTCAGGAAAAAACATTGTGTTATGTGATGATTTTGTGTGTGATTGTTTTTATTTGTTTGATCTCAATATGTCATTAGTTGCATTAAATGTTGTTAAGTTTCAGTCTTGCATCTCTGTCGATGTTTAAGTCAACATATCATGCATAGAAGGTTCTGTTGTGGGCTCTGATACATGTGAATATGTAAAACATCTTGACTTCAGTCTTTATTGATGATATGTCTATTTCATTCGCAGTTAATGCAAATACAATGTTGTTTAGCACTAGTAAAATCTGCTCTATAAACAGTCATTTGGTCTTTTGGCCTTTCTTCACTTTTGCAAATGTTTATATCAAAATGCCATGCTCAAATGTATTTTTATTGTTATGAACTCTGATACAAGAGAAATTATAAAATTATTCATTTAGTTCAGTCTTTGTCTCAATTCATGACAATGTTTTATTCATATGCCTAATTCGTATTTAATGCACAAGTCAAGTTTGCTATGAACTCTGATACAAGAGAAAGTATAAAAGTATTCATTTAGTTCAGTCTTTGTCTCAATTCATGACAATGTTTTATTCATATGCCTAATTCGTATTTAATGCACAAGTCAAGTTTGCTTCACAAACTGTCATTTGTCCTCTTGGTTCAAAAGCAAACATAAATTCTTGGTTTTGAAAAAGATTGTGACTTTTATGAATCATTGATTCAACCCCCC